>VZUI01046619.1:0-92057 GCA_013401135.1 Cettia cetti
CAGAGGGACATCAGAAGAAGGTCCCTCCTATAAGAAAGAATGTAAACATTCCTATATTTACAAAACATTGTTCTTCTGTTTTCCAGAAGAAAGCCTGGGAAAGAACCCTTTTTTAACATCAACACATTCAGGCTTGAATCTCAGGACTACAATTATGTGTCCTGGTTCTCATATCACTAATCCAACCAAAATACAGCTCTGATTTTGAGGAGTTACTCCTGGTTTTACTGGAGTTAATGAAACCAGGCTGGTTTTCTTTTTCATTCATTCTTTCAGATCACCCTACTGAACCAGAGTCTGTATTTGCCCACACCTTCAGCACTTGCTAAACTGGAGAAGCTCTAGAATTGCATTCACCCCAATATGTGAAGCCCAGATTTTAATGGAACTTTAGATTTCACCTTCTTGGGAAAGCAGTTACGTGTTTGTGCTGCCTGGTTCCAGCTAAGCAGGACAGCTCAGTCCTGTGAGGAGAAAAACAAACCTCCTTCTGCAAAGCTGCTGAATTAGGTTTTACTTTTCAGCAGAAATTATCCACCATCACCAGTTTTTCGACTTGGACACCCCGGTGTGCATTTTCTTATGTATGACTGTCTGAAAGTGCAATTTTCTCCTCCACTCCCTAAAGCAGGACTTAAGAACCAAGTTGTGGTCTGATAGTTGTTGGCAAAGCTGAGGAACCCACTGGGCTTCCCTGGAACCTTTCCTCATTTCCCTGGGAGAGAATGATCACCCAAAAAGAAATCAGAATTCAGCCCTGGCTTCCTCATGGAATAAAATGCCAACATCTGGATTCTGCTGCTCCTCACAGCCACCAAAGAGACCAGGCACCTCTGGAAATTAAGTCCTGACCAGTGTCACTCCAAGCAGACTCTCAGGAGTTCATCACAGCTTCTCTGGCCTTTGAATGGAACAACTTTGCTGAAATCTTGCCTGGTTTGCCTGTACCTTAATCAAGCATCTTCTCTGTCATCCACCACACTGCTGCTTAATACATCCTGGCAACCGGCCCCTCATATTGCAGGAGATATGGCTGGCAGCAAACAGAGCTTATCACTGGGTATTAATTACTTGAGCATAAATAACATTCCCTCTTCTCTTGGGTCCATGATCCCACCCTTTCTGATGGAAATATATTCATACTAAAAAGAGAGAGAAAACAATGAGACAGTAAATTTAAGCCTAAAATGAGTGATGAGTTCTTGCAATAAATTAAAATTAAAGCCAGGATAATTAAAATGAAAAATAAAGGTACATTTCTAAGAGAGATATTGATTAACCCCTGCCCAGAACCATCTGCTATAAGGCAAGGGCTGGGTTTTTCCACTTTATCTTCAGATCAGTCTAAGAAATTAACTCCAGTCAAAATGAAAAGTCATAATATGCATAAATATGGGAATTCACACAGTAGAAAGAAGCACCCAAGACAAAGAGGCCAGCTTGGCCTTCCATGAGCACCAGTGGCACTGCCCAAGGACAGAACAGCTCAAAGGCTGGGTCTGGGAAAGCAACTGATAAAATAAAACCTTGAGGTGTGCAAAAATCCCTCTCAGTGTATTCCCAAAGCCTCTCACAAAACCCAGCTGAGCACAAAGCCTCTGCTGTGCTACCCCTGCGTGTTCCATCGCCCCTTCAGCTCTGCTCTTAGAGAGGTGTTCCCCAGCCTGTCAGCACAGGGAGGAAAAATAAAGCAAAGGAAATGCGGCTTTTGGCTGCTCCAAAGTTCTGATGGATGATTGCAGGGCAGGAGAATCCAACCTCTTCCCTGCTCTGCACTGCTGTGGGTGTTTGTGCAATGCCATGTGGGGTCTGGCTCTGTGCTGTTGGGAAATCCTCTGAAGGTGCAGCTTTGCCTGCTGGGGACACAATGTGCACATTTGTGTGTGTAGAGAGGCACCTGGGCTCATGTTTAATAAGCCAGTCCTCAGGTGCTATATTAAAATGCAGGATTCAGGTGGAAATGTTTGCACACACAACACTGGCAGCTTCTGAGAGCCCGTTATGCATAAGTGGCTCTTACAGGAGTTGTGGATGAATTCTGCTGTGAATTTGGCTTATCAGTGATACATTCATAAAGCAGATGTTTTCCATGTTTTGAATATATATTTTTAGCTTGTTTACTGGGTCCATTATAGAAGTGGTTATTCATGGGTGAATAGCATGCTTACAGGTTATAAATGTTACTTGTGGAGTATTAGTTAACATTTTTAAAGTACACTGATGAGTGTAGAATTTATATGGGATATTTACATGGGTGGATGTATCTGTGTGAGTTATTTCAACTCCCATAAGAGATTTGTATTTAAATGTTCATTACAGCAAAGAGTGGATTTTTTATGCTTTTATTCCCGTAGTTTATTGTCCTGCACATGCTGGTGAACAGCAGGGAAATGGATCCAATTGTCGGAGATGACAATTCTGGAAGAGGTGCTCTCCCTCACATTCAAGAAAGTTCGATACACTCGCTAAATTAAAACTCTTCCAGGAAAAGGTCAACCCTGGGTTCTGCCTGACAGACTTCAGAAAGGGTCCCCTAAGCCCCCAGAAGTGGTGAACACGCTGCACAACTTGAAAATATGGTTTGAAAATACAGGAAACACAGGATGCCCCCAGCCCTGGGGGATTCTCTGCCCTGGGTCTGCTCAGCTCAGTGAGGAGTGCAGGAGGGTGCTTCTCCCATCTCCAGAAGCAGGGGAGTTCCTGAGCTCAGCTCATGCAGACACAGTTTGAAGCCTCAATTCAGGAAATCACAGGGGCATATTTGCAAATTCCAAACATAGAACAAGCCCTGTACTACCCCCCACGCCCTGGGATGGATTTGCACAACCCACCCTTCAGCAGATATCCACCCAGCAACAACCCAAATTCCTTACATATGGATTCCCAGACTCGACAGTCTTAGGAAGGAGCAGTTTTATGGGATGAAATCTTGAGGGCAGTGAGCAGACTAAAGAGCTTTTGGAATGTTTGCAGATGGCCACCTTCTCTCTGGAAGGCAAGAGGCAGAAAGGAGAATGGTGCAGAGGGAGGCCAGTGCCATTTTCCAGGCTCTGTCTCTGGCCTCACAGGAGGGACCTATCAAACCTCTGTCATGTTCAGCTGAGCTGGACAAGGCAGCTCATTGGACAGAGCTTACATAACATCCCTGTGATGGCTCAAACTGCCTCTGACGCGCACAGACCCACTGCAGTTTTACTTTGCATTTCCATCTCCTGCATCAGGAGATCAGCTACAAAGGAAAATCTGAAACCAAGTTTTGATTTTTGACAAATAATTATCTCGAGGTTGGGTGAGAAGGTCTGACAAAATGAACAAGGATCTCATTTTTCTCTCTGTTTTCTTCTCTCTTTTCCTCTGAGGCTCAGGATAGAAAATTAAGGACTTGAACAGAAAAACAAAAATGAGACCTCTGGAAAAGTTCTGCCCACTCTGAGGTTGCAAGATGCTTTCTAGAACTGATGAGCATTTCCAGTGAATTTCCTTCCTTTGAAATGTGCTGTATAACTGAGAGGTAATTCCTGTACCCTGGAGGCCAAACTGGCTGCTGGCTCCTAACATGGTTTAAATACAACACTGCCATGTCACGGTCATTTTTCCACCCCCTCAGAAAAACCCCCACAAATTTCTCTCTTACCTACATTATAAGATTACATCTCTAAGTAAATGGGATCTCTGACCCCTACAGATTGTATTCTCCTCGTTTCTGTGTCAATAGGACCACTGCTTTCTCCTTCCAGTTAGATAAACTTTGTCTTTGTATTAAAATCAAGAGGCAAAACTGTATTTCAGATCCTGAACGTGCTGCTCAGTCCTGACAGTGTGCATTTATTCCCCAGATAAAGGTGCAGTCCTTTCTCTATGGAAATAACTCTTGCATATAATGTATTTTTCATTTTATTTTATTAAAGAAGTAATTCTACAGGTAGCTTGTTTTTTCCACCAAAGTTTGAGGAGCAAGGGAAGAGATTTTCCCCAACAAGGCCATTTTTTTTTCCTGTGTTGTTGAAATTTGTGGAAATCTTTTATCTCACAGACTGCTTTTCTTCATTCCTTTTCTGGATGAGACAATCCTCTTTGGGAAATCTGTATTTCTGCCTCTTTCTAAAGACTAAAATTGTTGGCTTCAGTTATGTCAGTGTGTTCCCATTAGCAGCAGGAACATCAGCACCTCAACCTTTATTTTAAATATGTGTTTTGCGGAAGAGCAGCGAATTTTGCAAACTGCCACTTACCCAGTCTCCCTACTCCAGAACCTCTGAAATTCCAGAACATTCCAATGCCCAGGGGACTATGTCCTTTGTTTTAAATCATCAATTGAAACTGCAACTGGGACATTCAGGCCAGAAAAAAGCCTTCACTGGGCCAAAATCTAAACTCTCTGACCATGAGTAGCCTATGAAATGTGTCAGAGATTCCATGAAAAGGGTACACAAAACACTTCAGCTGGAGGAGACACAACATTGGATAGACACATTAAAGGTCTGCAGGGAAACGTGCCCTGCTCATATCAGACATTTTGTAGGAAATAAATCCCAGTGGCTGTGATACTGGAAGAAAACACCAAAATTTGTAAAATTCATGAAGGCAAAACACTTCACTACATAGAGGAGAGGGTTTTTTTCCTTTTCTTTTAATTTAGCTGGAACAATGTCTACAATACATTGACTCACAAATTAAGTGAAGGTATGAGATCACATTCTTCATACTGAGATGGGACATTCTGGACTGGTTAAACACCCTCAGAAGAGGGACAGAGAGTTCTGCACATCCAATGAACACCTTTTGAAACAACCAGTGGTAGGAATTTCGGTTTTAACAGTGATGAGAAGAGTGAGCCTTGTCCATGGAGATGGATGCTTTGCAGAGGAGGGCAAAGCTCAGAGCCACAGGAAAAGGGAGGGAAACTGAGGCACGGTGCAGTGCAGTGACTCCCAGGATGAGCAGCAGGCAGCAGAGCTGGATGTGAATCCCAGCTCTGGCTGTGAGTCAGTTCCTGGCTGGCCAGTCCAGTGTCCCAGTAGGGTGCATGGCTGTCTGTGCTCCAGCAGCTCCAGGGTTATACAGGCACCTCTTCCTTCCCCTCCCCTGCTGTCCCGTTGGCTCCACTCAGTCCTGCCGGCTCCCTGCCTTCCTCCTCCTCCTCTTCCTCCTCCTCATCCTCCCTGGCTGTCCCTGCATCCCGGCCCAGGATGGGCACGTGGCCGAGGAGCTGCCCTTCCCGGCGGGACTGGGCCAGCTCCTTGGCACAGCACACAGGTGTGTGGGTCTCATAGGTGCTGTGGAAGCTGTTATAGTCCACCTCGTAAAAATCCTTCTCCAGGGTGAGCACGGGGGTGAAGCGGTGTCCCCACAGCACCTCGGTGTCCATGTAGGAGCTGCGAGCCTGGCAAGTCATCCCTGGGTGGAAAGAGAGGGATGTTAGAGGCAAAGCTTCCTTATGTGCTCACCCAACCACGCCTGGCACTTAAAAGCACTTTCGTGTTATTTCCATACCTGATTGCTCTGGGACACAGAAAAGTCTTGGCTTAATAGGCCTCACAAAAGCCTCTATCATGAACAAGCTGAGCGCCCAAAGGGAAAGGGATGCATTCACCTCCACGTCTTCCACCTCCTCGTGCTTAGCGGTTTGCAGACTGGGACTTCTAAGCAGCTTCTCTCTGCTTCCCCCTGCTCTGCTGAGGTGTTGTTTGCGTGGCTAACACCAACAGGTCCTGGTGGATCCTGCTGGAACAACCCACAGCCCTGCAAGTGCTGCCCCAGTCCTGACTCACACAGCCCAGAGCACAGGGAGCCGCTGCCCTGCCCTCTGGGGCTGACCCCATCCCTCCTCTTCTGCAGCAGTGCCACAATTCCCACTGCACACAGCTGCAGACACCTGGATGCTCAGCTCGAAAGGTGAGAGGTTCCCAACTAAGATAGCTTTTAAATTTCCTAGGAGAGTTCAAGGCCTTGTACTTACGGATTGTGGATTGAATGAACAGTGGCTCACAGGGAACTGATACCTGTCAAGCTGCTTCTCAACCGCATGGATCAGAGCTTATTTACTTTAGAAAAGTTTAAAGAGAACCTTTACTGAGGAGGGATAAGCACACCTGTGAGCAAATCCTCTTGGAATCACCTCGCAGTGTCAAGGCTGTCTTCTCCTCCAAACATTTGTCTTCTTTTTGTCCTAATTATCTTTTGATTTTGGAATTAATTTCCAGTGAAATGCAAACCTCACAAAGTCCTCCCATTGTTCTCTCATGGAGGGTGAGGGATTGGCCTGACTGGAATACATTCAAAACATGCACTTAATCCAGTTTCTGGCTGATACTTTCAAGTCTAATTCCTGCAGCTCAGAGCACAGGGACAGAAATCTAAAGAAATGCATAGGGGGAAAAAAAACTCAGTGTCAGATGCTTCAGGGAAGAGAATATCACATATTCACACTCTGTGAGCTCATAATTGACTGAAATCTAAGAGCAATCACAAAACTCCTTTCCTTAAAAAAAAAAACCAAAACCAAAACCACCTTTGTAGAAAGAGGGATATTTTGTTCCTATAATTGCTACAGACCAATAAAAGATACCCATACAGGCAAGTGCTCTGCAAAGCTGCAAGTCCCTTACTGCTTTCTGTGGGCTAAAGCTACCAGGTCAGGAGTATTTTGTTCCTTGAAAGAGGAAGAGACAGCGACACGCAATACTGAGGCATCTGCAGTTCTGTAGCACAGACTGAAAGCCCAATCTTTCCCCCCAAGAAGATCTGCAGGAGTGTTTGCTTCTGGGCAGGAACAACAAGTACAGTGTTAGTCACAGTGTTCCAGCGTGCCTGCTTCCTGGGCTGGAAGGAACAGGGAAGTGCAGGGGCTGCCATGAGAAACACAGCCAGGGAATTAAAAATTACCCCAAGTGTTGCTGCCTTAAGGAGAACCTCTGTGAAAGTTCAGTGTCTGTTCAGGAAACTCTCAGCTTTTGCTTTAGAGTTAAAGAACAGGGTGAGGCCCCTCCTGACTTTGGTGGCACTACAGTGTACAGCATCACCAGCCCTCAGGGTGAAGAGGGTCAGCCCTCCTGCCCTGTGCCAGCTCCACACTTCCTGTAAGCCCAAGGAGTCTTGCTGATTTCCCAGTCCTGGTACAGGTTTTCCCAATGGAGCTGTGTCACTGGCACTGATCTTACACTGACCTCCCTGGGCAAGGGATTTTATTTCTGTTGTTTGGGGGGTTGGGGCTGCAGGGCTAATCCCATTTCCTGGTGCTGCCTCATGCCAGGAGGTTGGAAACCAGCAGCTGGCTAAACCAAACCAGTCCTTTTCCCTTTGCACAAGAGCTGGTTTGGCGCCAGAAATCCCAAAGTCCTCGAAGTGCCTCCTCCAGAGCCATCAAGGAGAGCAGGAGAGAAGACCCTGAAGGCTCCAGGATTGCTCCTGTGATTGAACCAGATGATTCTTATCCTGGTTTTCCAAATGCTGCATCAAGGTACTACAAAGGAGTACCCAGGGCAAAGATGGGGCATCCTTGTGAAATGTAAGGGCCTGGGGCTCTCTAAGGGAACTCCTGCCTTATAATCTGGGCCTGAAATAACTCCTTCCCTGGGGGAGCACCTGAGTGAACCTGAGCTCCTGCGACACAGTCCCAGTCCCGTTCTAAGGATTCAATTAGGGCAGGAACAATGGAAAGCTTTCAGCAACCAAACACTGCTGCTGCCAGCTTCCTGCAGGAGCTGCTTTCTGTAACCCCAGGGGGACACTGAGCCAGCATAATAAGACAACTTGTAATTGCTCCATAATCCCATTCAAATATTCCTTTTTAGCACATGTGCAGTGGTGTTTAATTGCGTGGGGACACACTGCTTGGCAACTCCCACATCACCCAGTAAACAACACCATTGTCTCTGCTTCAAATTCCCTTAAGTGCCTGCTTTGCAGGCTGCCCTGTGCTCTCCAGCCTGGTTAATTAATGCATCTGTAATGTCCCTAGCTAATTATTGCCTCTGTGACTGTGAAAAGATGACAGAAGAGGTGTGGAAACAATAAACCTTATTTTTATTAAGAGCACTTGGATGCAGCCACTTGCCACTGGAACACAGCGTGCAGCCTCCATGCTCAGAATATCCCAGTGCCACCTTGCAGTGGGGCACAGCAATCCCCAGACTCAGACCTCTGTGTATCTCTGAAAAAACCACCTGTTTAATTGCAGAATTCTGATTTATCTGAGTCTGTGGGATGTCTTGGGCATGGGGAATCATTTGCCATATGCTCCCATCCATCAAGTAGAATCAGAATTCAGACTATCCTGAATTGGAAGGAAGCCACAAGGATCACCAAGTGCAACTCCTGGCTGGAAATAGACCCACATCTAGGTACTACACCAGCTGTGACATTACTGCTCTTCTACACCACTCATGCAGCCCTGAAGCACTGACACTCTGGGGAGCACAAGAACTCAAGAGATTCCAGACTCTCCAAATTTCTTGCAGAATTAACCATAGCAGGCATGGCCCTGATAAAGGCTGTTAATCCTTTCCTTAAAGAATATATAACTACACATTTTGGGTTTAGACAGTGCAGATATAGAGAAGTGGTAATTGGAGGTTTCATTTAATTCATTTAAACTTCATGCCAAAAGAATACAGAATCCCAAAATGGTTTGGGTTGGGTTTGGGTTAGAAGGGGCTTTAAAATCGATATCTTCCACTATCCCAGGCTGCTCCAAGCCTCTTCCAACCTGGCCTTGGACACTTCCAGGGATCCGGGGCAGCCACAGCTGCTCTGGGCACCCTGTGCCAGGGCCTGCCCACCCTCACAGGGAACAATTCCTGCCCAGTATCCCATCCAGCCCTGGCCTTGTGTCCTGTCCCTCCATCCCTTGTCCCCAGCCCCTCTCCAGCTCTCCTGGAGCCCCTTTAGGCCCTGGCAGGGGCTCTGAGCTATCCCTGGAGCCTTCTCTTCTGAACAATCCCAGTTGTCTCAGCCTTGCTTCATAGGAGAGCTGCTCCATCCCATCATCTTCACGGACCTATATCCTCATTTTTCTTCTTTCAGCCCAAGAAAATGTACTTGAAGTCATAGACATATATTTTTCAACTCTATCATATTTTCTGAGTTGTAAGACCATTAGAAGTTTCATTTTCTCCTAAACAATCTGGTTTAAAAATGAAAAAGTATGTTTAATATAAATGTGTGCTGTCTGTTGTGGAAAACATGGAATGATATGAGAAATCTTCAGATGTCAAATTTTAGTTGCGGCTTTCTCATCTCTTAATACAGCAGCTCAGCTTTGTGTTGCAACAAAACTCAATTTTAATAGAAACCAAAGATAAAACTTATTCAAAGTTAGAAGCAGATGCATCAAGTTTTCAATAAATCTGGAACCAGTTCCAGGATTTATAGATGCTGAACACCAGAGCACCGTGTCCTGTTTCAAGTTGTGCAATAAACATTTCACAGAGTTTGAATGATAATTTCATTATTGCAGAACCCTAAGAAGTGGATTTTTTGTCTGTGAGTTGGAGCCACAGATCAATAACTGAGCTGTGCCTATTTCTGCTTAAGGCAGCCAGGGATCCTCCCTAAACAGCTCCATTCTGCTTCCCAGCAGATGAAAAAATCCAGAATAGATTGTGATGTGTATTAAAGCAGGTGCCTCATCACATCTGATGAAAGGAAACGCCGGGGTGTTAAACAAGTGCCAAGGAACTCTCCAATAAGGCTCTTTCTGTCATAACAGTCAGTTATCAAAGAGCTAGGAATGTCTGAGCATGCTGACAGGGAGCAGGAGGAGCCGGCTCAGCACGGGGCTGGGGCTGCTCAGGCTGCGTGGGCAGGACCCTGCTGATCCTGCACTGGAGCAGAGCACTGGGCTGCCACGTGCTGGGAGAGGGGACAGTGGTCCTGTTGCCCAGATAAAACCAGACCTCAGTGCCCCAAATCTGCATCTGCAGCTCTTTGGTTGCCACCGATGGATCTCTCCAGCTATTGGAGGATGCTGATTTTTGGCAAACATCCCATCCCGGCCAGGTGACCTCACTGGAGGTTAATGGGAGAGCACAGGGGGACACAGAGGGTGCTCTCCCAACCCCATAATATCCCCAGGCTTCAATGGGATCCCATCCCAAGCAGAGGGGAATCTTCCTCCAGTGCTGCTCCATGGCCAGAACCTCCTCAGTGGGCAGAGATATCCCAGCCCCTGGGGCCGTCAACACAACATTTTTCATCAGGCTAAAATTAGCTGTGCTCATTGAAATGCCAGGGAGCTCAGAGATTATCTGCCTGGGAAATGTCATATGGCTGCCTGGGCTGGGCCAGATCTGCTTGGCCTGCACTGACATGGACACTGCTGGTAGTGATCTCCCTCCTCTGCCCTTGCTTGCCCGTTCTGTTGTGTCCAGTGTGACTTTTCTCCTTCTCCTGAGTGCTCTGAAGCTGGGGAACACCCACTGCCCAGGAACTGATGGCCTCAGAGCTGCAGTGGCAGTGATGGAAGTTTACGGGTGGCAAGAAGAAGGTATAAAAAAATTAAGTTCTATTGCTGCAATTAGTGTCTTTCAATTTGCATTAGCATATGGCAAGTTATAAAAGTTATTAGTTCCTCTGTGTTAATTGGACCAAAGAACACTGTAACCTCCAAGAAGTCAATATTCTTCCAACTTGAAAAGGAATATCAGAAGATAGGATCATGGTCCTCCAATTATTTATGCTTGTCTCCTTTAGAGGACATGGCTGGGCTTGATTCATTTTGATATTTATGCCAGAGGAGAGTAATAGGATTTTAATTTATCTGAATGCACTCCAGGCATGCAAAAGTTCCTAGGTACTGGGAAAAAAATATTAAAAAAAGGACTTTATGACGTAAAGACCTTGGATTCAATTGCTGTGTCTCTACCAGGTGCAGCCTGAGCCAAACTCACACCAGGTAACTTCTTCAGGGTTTACAGTAACTGCAGAGGCACCTCACAAACCACTGCCAGCCTCTTCCTCCAGAGGACAGTCCAGCTCATGAACACAATGACCTGAGACATCTCTTCCCTATAATTTTTTAGGCAGTTTCTGTAACACTTCTGCAAGGTCCTCCTTGCAGAAAACTTATTTATATGCAAAATGCAAAACAACACAAGACAACCCAAACGAGATGATGAATATCCAGAAACTTCATTCAGTAATTTCACCCTTCCTTTGTGCTCCCACGAAAATCATGATTAATTTCAGTATATCTGAAATTGTGACTACTCCATTTGGCCCTACAGTTACAGCCAGGAAACTGTACTCTGTCCTCTGCAAAGATGGATAAATTAAGGTGTGAAAACTCTGCTGTTTGCCTACACTCCCACAGGGACAGGATAGGTTAATTACTTCTACTCATTCAATCCCTTTTTATCACACTGACTCTAAGCCAGAAGAATATATACCTGTACTTACATAAGAGTTCATTAAAACTTCATTTAGTGACTGAACTAATCAGGCATCTGGAGTCTCTCTTGTGCCTTATTTAATTGTGCTGGGAAAAAGAGGCAATGAAAACCAGGGAGAACCAGGAGTGGAGTAACAAGCTCTGCTACTTCCGTGCCCAGGGAGCAGCAGTGCTGGAGCTGTGCCTAGGGAATGAGGGCAGCAGGAAGCTATGGAAAAAGCAGGATTTGGATAACTGTAAGCAAATAGCAGAGGAAGGATAAAGCTGCAAAAGAAGAGAAGAGAGTCCCTTCAAATTACCTGCCAGGAAGTCTTGTAGGATATGCAGAATGTGTCAGCACATGGGGTGATGGCTTACAGAGAAAAACAGTATTTAAAAATTTTGACTTGCTAATGTTCCCTAACTGGATCAGCTAAATCCTTCATCACAGCCCAACTGACTCTGCAGCATGTGGGGGGGAGCAGGACCTCCCCTGCTTTACTCTGTCCCAGAAGCTTTTGAACACTCTATTCAGTTTGGGATCAGCAGGGGAAGGACAGGAGCTTTGGGCCAGCAGCAACCAGGAGCTGTCTTGTCACCAGGGTGACCCTGAGATTTTGGGAAGAAGAGAGGCAGGGAAAGCAAAAATCTGTGCAAACAGATTTTCCACCTTTGCTTTGTTCCAGGTCAGATTTAGGGCAGCTGGTCTTGACAAGAGTCCCTTTCTGATAAGGCAAAAACAATGAATTCCCTAAAGTATTCTCTGTGCCCAATTCATCAGGAGCACTGGGAGTGATGCTGCTGCCCCCAAGATACCCTGAGACACAGAGTGGCCCTGGGAGTCAGAACACTCATCAGCCAAATTGATTTTGTTTTCACAGTGCTTGTTTCATCCAGCAATGACCACAACAGATCTGCTCAGAAAGTCACTCTCCCTTTGGCCTTTTCCATCTGCTCGCAGAGCCACAGTGCCTCACCCATCCCAAATATTGATGGGAAAAGCTACACCTGGCTTTGTGCCATGGCTGGCTCTGGGGGTCAGTCAGTGGAGCAGCCCTGAGTGCCCCACAGCTCTCACTGGAATAACACCAGGGTTATTATCTTTTTCAGCCAAATAAACTCTCTGCATTTTAGGCTGGCTGGTGAGCTGCTGTTCTTCTGTGTGCCGTTACTCAGGCCTTTGAAAAGCCAAGGCAACTTTAACACAAAATCTTTGGTTTAAGCCACAGTATTTCACTTTGCAAAAACCCAATGACTTGAAGCGTGTGAAGTCCTCAGAATTTACTCTACACTTTTCATTTGAAGCTATTTACCATCTTTGCCTTGCACTGGGTCAGAATTAAACTTAAATGTCAGTAAATAGAGCTGCTTGTTTGAGAGGAGACAATATGTTACATTTGTAATATGCCTGTGCCTGGTTAAATCTACTGAAAATATCTATAAAATCACTGTCCCAAATTATCAGTAAAAAATATCCCCACTTGAAGTCATGCTTAAATTTCTATAGTCGTTGATATGCTGCCTATCACCATTCTGACCTGCTTTCCAAACACCTTATGGAAAACAGAGCTCTATATTCTGACCAGTGGTACCTCTGAACTCTAGGGGGTGAGTCCCTAATTTTCTGTGGGGGTTGCTAAGGGAACAAACGCTCTGTTGTATTTTACACTGCCCTGAACCTGACCAGGCTGTGACAGTGTCAGGATTTAACAGAACTCCTGCTAGGAATAAATATCACACCACTCCTGAGAGCAGATGGAGCTTGAGCAGTGCCTGGGCTGGGAAGGACCTCAAGAATTTGTTTGGAGCAGATTTTTAAGGTGTGGAGGGAGGGATTAATAACCCCAAACTGCTTTGTCAATATTCCCAAGTGTGAGGATGAAGCAGGAAAGCACAAACATTGTCTCTGCAGGCACTCTTCTTGTGACAAAATATCCCACCCTCCTGGCTGCCACAGGTCCCTCAGGACCCACCCCAGCCTCCAAATGGGATCCTGGAATCATCCAAGGTCCACTCAGCTCCGAGTTCAGCGCAAAATGCCTCCTCCATCTCCAGTGTGGGACTTCCCAGGCTGCCTTCTGAGCCCAGGATAATTCATTTCCACAGATGTATGCTCCTTAATATCCTTACAGCCTGGCCTGTGCAATCCCCCTGGGAGAGGAGCCCATTTGTAAGGCAATATTATTCCTCTGCCATGCTTTTAATTCCGACGTTGTTATTGATAATGACTTCCTCTCACACATCCCCAGCAGAGGCTGAGCCTTCCTGCAAGGAAGGCAGAGCAGCAGGGGTTCAAAACATTTATAGTGTCACTGTGTGACAAGGAAAGAGGCTTTGGACAAACAAGGAGCTGCATTCCATGCTCAGATTAGGAGGCTCCAGCCTCTAATAAATGTTTAGGCTGCAGAAAAAGTCACTGTTACAAATCCTTGCCTTTGATAGTCTTTTCCACTCACCCCTTCCTTTGCCACATCTCTACAATGCTCTGCTAGGGAAGAACAGTTCCCTGGAAATGCCAGGTGAATTCCACTTCTGCAGCACATACTACAGCACCAATGAAATGTAATTTATCTATCACCTCCCATCAGCTCTGTTTGGGAAAGTCAGGTGCTGCTGATAACCTAAGAAGACTCTGGGACATTGAATTACCTCTCTAGACAGCTGCCTTTGGGAGCAAAGGTTTGGGATGCAGGAATTTGAGAGATTTTTCCTCCTCTGGCTGTTGGGAAACTAATAAGCAAATCTCCAGGAGGGGATAACATCAACAGTCAGCAAGGGGTAGAATCTGTGAGACAGGGTGCTGACACCACTGAGTACTTGTAACAAGCTGAAAACCCCTGCTAATGACTCAGAGGGAACCTCATCAAGATGAAAAACAAAATCCAACTACCACCCACAGGAAAACCCTGGGCTCATAACTAAAATCCTGAAACACCAAAGGGGAAAACTGCTTATAAAATCTTTTTTTTGGCATCTCTGACTTTGTTTGTCCATCTTTAGCCAGCAGTTCTCTCCTCAGAGCTGACTGCAGCGGTTTCCGCCTGCAGACCCTTGATTCCAAGGCATTCTGCCCACCCCAGGCTGGAAAAACCTGCCTGGAAGGAACCTGAGCATCCCAGGGGGTTGGACACACTCGCTGTGTCACAAGTGCAGCAGGAAGAGCTGCCAGCTTCTCCCCAAATCCGGAACAAAGGGATTCATGCAAGTGGAAATGACCCATTGTGCCATGACTGCCAGGTGCAGCTGCATGCCCAGGGAGAGCTGTTGTGGTAGAAACCTTAGTGGGAAGATACCTTTCCTTGTGGCAGAGAGCCTCTGTGCCCATCCTTCCCCTCAGCTGCCTTTCCCACTCTGTGGAAAGCTGAGGCTTACCACTTTTCCAGATTCACTATACATGGACACAGAGTTCTTTTATTGCCTGCCACAAATACACCCCTAGGAGGAAACCAGGAATGGGCTGAGGATATCTCCTAATCTCCCATTACCCAGCTTTATCTGAGCTGTTAAGCAGCTGCAGGGCTGCAAGAGTCACAAAAGCAGTTTCTGTACTTTTCCTCTTTGAGCTCCTTCTGGGAATGTGTGTCCTGTACCACGTGCAAGTCATTCAGCCTCAGCACGTGCTGCTTTATGGGATACAGTGAGACTTGGGCACTTCATAGTCCCCATTAAAATCAACACTACAGCAGTACCTAAAATAGCACAGTTGCAGCCAATCTTTAATACAGAGGAGAAAAGGGAAAATATTTGCACCATGAATTTTGATCACAGGAAAAAGGACCACCAGAGACTTCAAGAAATCCTTTAATCCATTGCTTTTTTTCTCCCCTGGATCAGTTCTAAGTGATTATGGGCAGCTCCAGGGCTAACCCCTTCACCTCAATCCTAGACTTACAGAATAGGGTGAAACATTACAGCATGAGCTAAAGGCCCCACTTTTCACTACTGGTTATCTTAAACACCCCACCTGAGTCAGGCACTACCCAAGGACAAACCTCACCGTATTCACAATCCAGGTGACCTGGACAGTGAAATCCTAATGCCAAACTGCCCACAATGCACTGTGCACCTTTCCTTCTCAAAACAGTGACTGATTGCTGACAGCTCCTTACCTGTGGCTTCCACCATTCCTTCCAGGATGACCACAATTTCAAACTCCTCGTTCTCCAGCTGGGTGCGGGACATCTCCCAGAAGGGGCTTTTCTCATTGATCTCATGTGAGATGATGAGAGGGGACACCAGGAACAACCTGTCATCTCCGGTATCAAATCCCACGTTGATGTCCGTTTGATTCAGGGGAATAAACTCTCCTTCTTTGGTCTGTTTGGACTTAATCAGTTTGGCTCGAATGGAAGCCTCGACAATGTGGGAATTGCGGAGGTCCCCAACCCGGAACATGAGGCAGAGCTTCTCATCCCTCATGGAAATGACAGCGTTGTTGGAGAACATGAGGGTCTCCGCCCTCTTCTTTGGTTGGCTGATCTTGACAAACATGCATCCCACCATGAAGGCGTTGACGATGGAGCCCAGGATGGCCTGGACCAGGAGCAGCACAATGCCCTCGGGACACTTCTCTGTGATGACCCTGTGGCCATACCCAATGGTCGTCTCGGTCTCAATGGAAAACAGGAACGCCGACACAAATCCACTGAGGTTTTCAACGCAGGGGATCCAGTTCTCATCTTCCAGGTGGTCCAGGTCTCCCCGGATGTAGGCGATGAGCCACCAGATGAACCCAAAGAACAGCCAAGTGATGGTGTAGACCATGGTGAAGACCAGCAGGTTGAAGCGCCACTTGAGGTCCACCAGGGTGGTGAAGAGGTCGCTGAGGTACCGGTAGGTCTCCTGGACGTTCCCGTGGTGCACATTGCACTTGCCACTCTTCTCCATGTACCGCTGCCGTGGCTTCTTGCCCTCAGCGGAAATGAGCCGGGTCCTGTCTGTGGCGATGGGGATGTCATCCCGAGCCTGCTTGGGGATCTTCTTGGGTTCCCGGGATGTGACCCCAATGTCCATGTCCTGGTTCATGAAGATCCGGGAATCTCCAGCCATGGCTGGGCTGCACAAGGAAAGACAGTTTCAGGCAGAAGGCAGAGAGACAAAAGCCATTTTGTTTCACTCTCTGGACCATCAGGACATCGCTTTTGGAAGGTTCGCGCTTCTCCCACAACAGCCACTTGTTAAACACAGCCCTGCAAGGACCCGGAATTAAAGACTGATTTATAACACACAGGCCCTTCAAGCATCAGCCACTACAGCGGGAACATGGAACAGCTAAACCTTGGAACATTTTGAGGGTTTTCTTTTTTGTCCTTAGATTTTTTTTACACACCAAATTTGCTTGAGATCACAACTCAGAACAAAGTAAAGATACATCAACATCTTTTCAGGAGGGACTGGAGCTTTTTCATACCTCAGGTTTTGGGTGCCTATCAAGAGAAAACCTAGAAATTAAGAGAAAATGCTGAACACCACTGTCTACCTAAGTCACACATGAGTCTAAATTATGCATGAAGGCTTCCCTTGCAGTCAGCAGAGAAAGGCATCTCTAGGGATAATTCAGATTTCAGGAGTGCTGAATCACCTTCTGGAAGTTTTTTCATGAGCCTGGGCTTTAAACTTGAAATAAACATTTAATTGAGCATCTTGAATCCCAAGTGTGAGGGTGTGATGAATCCAGGCCTGCTGTTAATGAGATCTATCAAAGCTCACCCCTTTGCTCCATCTGACATTAGACAAAATCTCTGGGCACTTTTAGGAATGCATCAGAGAGCCATTAAAAAGCCCACTGTTGACATTCAGAGTTATGATTACCAGGATAGAAATAAAGAACACTAGATGAAGGCAGCAATGCTTTCTGCCAGTTATAATGTAACATCCTGTTTACTGAGATGATTAGATACTCCTTTAAAAAATGAGAGTCTTGACTCTGGATGCAGGGCACAGACAAAATCTCTGTCAAAGACTACCTAAGGAGCCTTAGGGATATCAAAGATAGAGCAGCAATATTTTCTATGGCGTTCATTCCCTGCATTGTCCTCTGCAAATCCTATTAAAACCTAACTAAATCTATTACTGCTCCCTCTATCTTTAATCTTCTTATGCTCCTGTGAATGAGAAAAGGTGTAGAGATACAATTAAGAGTATCTTGGGAGAGACAATTTTTAAGACTGAGCAAAGTAGCTTCATCTTTTTGGTATTAAAAAGCACAAAGGGTGGGCGGGAAGGAAGCAGAGGCAGGATGAATAAATGAAGCAACAAATTTTCACATCCATTCGGCTGCAGCCAAGTCTGGTTAATGGCAGAGAATACCTCGTGGCCCTTGTCTAAGTCACCATCAATCACTACTCCAACGAAGCAGCCGAGCCTGTTGCTGGAACCAGCCCCGCTGGCTCTGCTCCGCAGGGAGCCCAACCATCTGTGCCCAGCACAGCCCAGTGCTGCTGCCTGCTGCCACAGCCGCCAGCTCAGCAGGGACAGGGCACTGCTGAGCCCTGCAGCCACGGCCCGGGGCCGGGAATGGGGATTGGGGGAGCTGGGATGAGAAATCGGGGGCGGGTCGGGTTTGCCACTCGCCCTGGACATGGGGTGGGGATAATCCCAGTGCTGAATTCCCTTCCTCCAGTGGAAGCAGCCAGCATTTTGAGAGAAGAGTCACTCCTCCTCTGTTTCTGTCCCTACTGAGAGCTGGCTTAGGGTGTACTCAAATACAGCCTCGGTTGCTTTTCACTGCCTGCTGCAAGGGAAACCTCCAGACCCACTGGCCTGGCTCTCTCTGCTCTGTGAAGCTCGTCTCTTTACATGTGTGCAAAGTGCTGCAAGATGCTGAAGACTGACAAGGGCACAGCTTGACTCTCACTTCCCAACATGTGAAAGCACACGGTAGAACAATCAGAAACTTTTTCTCCCTCTTTAATAGGGAAAGAAGCCTCCCGTCCACAAGGAATCAGGTACTAAAGAATCTCCTCGCCTCCTTCTTACAAATAATATTCTTCATGTATGTTTGTGTTGATTGATTAATCTAAAATTACTCCATTTGGACTAAAAAGCTTGTCATCAATCTAAATGTAAAACCAGGCAAGTGTTGCATGCTTTAAATTTTAAAAGCCTGGTTTAAAGATAATTTGGTTATAAAAGTAAATTGAAGCCCTCAGTGGCATCATGAGAGAGAGAACAATCCAGTTCCAGACTTCAATCTAGAGTGGAAGATTTCATGTTTTAGATTCACATCGAAGAGACCAAAGGTTCTTAAAACTTATTACAAAGAACAGAATAGAGGAAAAGCAAGCAAAAATCGTAAATCCCTGGAAAGATCACTCTGGTGGAGCAGGTTTGAGGAACTGCCCATTAATAAATGTACAGAGGAACTTTTTTACTAAAACACTCACAGTACTGGCAACATCTCTGGTGGTGCTACTGATCTCCAGCAACAGCTCAGCTGAAACACCTCTGCAAACCTTCAGGAACACCTTCCAAGTGATCCAGCCAACCAGAAAAATTCCTGCTGGATAAGTTCACTGACAGCTTCAGTGGCATTACAATTCCTACCAATATTTCATCTTTAACTCTCCCATTGCAGTATGAGTAACCTTAGTCTGTGGTTATTGAAAATATTTAAGCATATGAATTTTGGCTTCAAAGTCTTTAAATGGAATGCTTCTGGTTCACAGTTTGAGCACAGTTTTAGATGTCTGCATCTATCCAGCTTTCTGCTCCAAGTGATTCCAGGGTTTTCTTTTCAGAGCAAATCACTGCTTTTCCTTCTACCTTAATTCCTCAACAGTAAAATTTGTAATATGGATGTGAATGGTCTGTGAGATCCCAGGCATGAAAATCTTCTAGGAAATTTGCTGTCATTCCTTTATGATTTTAATTGCCCTTGAGGAACTTTAGCCCAAATGACAAGATGCTCTGAAAGCAGCAGTGTAAGTGTGTAAGGATCTGGTTAACTCTTCACTGTGTAGTGCACAACCACTGCTGCCAGGCATAAACATCTCTGCCATATGATGGTAAATATGTTCATGTATCTCCCAGAGAGTTCAGCTCCTGTCTGTAAATCCCTGCTCCCTCCAGCACAGAGAGCCAGGAGGTGAAATTGCCTCTTACAGTCACAGGCATTGTTCTGTTTCTTTGGCATTTACCATCTTTGGTTAAACGTGGTCAGGATAATAAAAATGTCACTTCTGTACAAAGCTGCCTTCCTTTAGGACAGGCTACTGCATGAGGAGCTGTGAGTCAGTGCATTATCAGCCTTGTAGAGAGGTTTTTATCAGCCCTGCTGATGTTCAGCTCTGCCCAGATGACACACTCAGGGCAGGTGGTGACATTTAAGGGCTGGGATTTGCTGCACAAGAGTCAGGCTGGGGTTAGGTGAGAATCTTATGGAGGCAGTGTTTGGCAGAGCAGCTCCCAGCCCCTCCTGACAGAGCTGATGTGCTCCTGGTAGGTCCAGCAATTTTCCAGAGACATCAAGGAAGGCAAAACTATTAAACACTTGAAGAAACTTCTTTCCCTGCTGACCAGGGGGCTTTTTCCATTTGAACAATTGCTGATCTGGCTGCAGTAAACACACTAATTTCCGTGGGGATGGGATTTGATGCTGGAAACGGCTAAACTGGAAGGCAGGTGGAGTTTAAAGACATGAATTTGTCATCAAGTTTGTGTAAAAGCAGTCTTCTTTTTGTTTCTTTTAAACCAGATGCCTGTGTTTTCTCACAGTAGGAGAATAATTGAGCAACTGTTCTTTAGCAAACCTCCCACACCTTGCCAGAAAAATTTTTTTTTTCACTTCACCCTGTCTTCTTTTTTTTCCAGACAATGAGTCCTATACTCCTCAACAAGCAACCAGTAATACTGAACAGAGGTTGCTGAAAAACCTGACTTGTTTCTTCTGCTGCCTGTTCGCCCACACCACATAAACCAGGTTACTGTGCCCAGCTTCCTCTGGGCCACATAATTTTACTTTAGATTACAGTGCTGCAAGGGAAGGAAATTCTTAATTGTCAGATAGGAGTAACACAGAGAAGTAGGTGCAGGAATAAAGGAAATTAAAGCAGCAGCACCCAAAGAGAATAAAAACATCGGCTGCAGAACACTAAGTGCTCATGGGAAGATGGAGGAAGGAGAAATCTTAGGAGAAGAATGCCTTTGACAATCAGAAGAAAAATGACTTGAGATAGGTTATGACTGAGGTGGAACTTTGATTTCCCTGAGAAAGGCATCTTTCCATCATCCTTTTCTTCACTGCCTGTGTGTGAGTGAGACTGAACACTCTCCACCAGGCTACCCTTCCACACACACCTGTGCATGCAAGGTGAGGAAAGGCAGGAATATTCCATGAAATATTCCATCATTCTGACTTTATATAGATCGAGGTTTGATATTATGGTGGCTGCCTCTTTGGTAAGTGCTTGGGGATCCACCGGTGGAGGGAGGGCTGCAGAAGAGTTGAGATCTTGAAAGCCAGGGAAAAAGATTCAAAGACAATGCACAAGAAGGAAGACCTGTGGCATTTCACAAAGAAACATGGTTCAAAAGCTCTCTGACCCCAGTAAATGCCTCTCCAAGTGTCACCTCACTCAGCACTGAGGTGGGAAGGTGCCTCTCATCTCCTCTCTGAATTTTTGGTAAGTCTCAGGACTCTTTTCCAGACACTCAGAATGTGACAGCAGATTCCTCTGGAGCTGGAGACCTCACCTTGCCACCAGGTAACGAAGATGGGGTGCTGCTGGTTCACCTGAAGGGCCAGGGTGGTTTTGTGCTTGTCACAGAGCTGGGCTGTGACAGCTCCTTTGTGCCCAGAGTGCCCCTGGCTCAAAATACCCCAGCAGAAGGTGCTCAGTCTTTTCAAAGAAAATCTCTCTGGCAAGGGAGCCAATCTGAGCCCAAGGAGGGGTTTATGGACATTTGCACTTTCCTTTTACCTGTGAGTTACCTCCCAATCCATCCTTCTCCTCTGATATCCTGGGGCCCTTCCATTGTCTGTTGTGAGGGAGGAAAGTTACTCTCCTACTCCCAGAGTATCCAAATGCTACACAGCCCTCAACACAGACCCCACGTGCTGTAAAATTTTACTTATCTATTTTCCAAGATGCCTGGACCAAGAAAGGGCTCTATTTCCCATATTTCAGGATGAGGGAGTCACTCACAGAGACATTTAGTTCTTCTACATTCAGTTGAGAGTCTGTGGCAGGGCAGGGATTAAATTTAGCTGTTCCAAAATCCTAAATGATCACCTGGAATCACTGTAAAACTCTTTTCTCCTTCCCTCCACTCCAGCAGCAGGGGATGCAGTCCCTGTCTGCTTCAGGTGTGTCTGAAGATTGCTCTGCAAAGCCTCCACAGCCTCATCCATCAGATGAATAACCCAGCAAGATTATTTCCAAAGCCAACGAAGGCAGTTTCTGTTCTCTCAAATAGCTACATGTTTCAAATACATTTTTTTTCCCCTCAGCTATGGACTGAAGTAAAAAAACCCCACACATGATACGACTTCACAGCTGCATTAAATATAATGACTACAGACCTACACAGAAAGGAGTGGAGAAACAAAACCGTGATAAGGAGAGAGACTGGGTGTGGTTTTTTAACAGAAAAATAAGATGAAAGCTAGAAAATGCTTTTTGAGGCATCATTCAGGCTTTTACAACTTGTTAGAGCACAAGGACTGGAGAATGTGGAGTTTCCATAAGATTGGGGATGTCTCCTATGGCACAGTTCCACTGCACAGGAAAAATGGGAGGATTTAATCCATGTAACTCCCAGGCAATTCTCTTGTACTTCATTGCATTAAAGACCTTGAGTGTGACCAGTCCCTGCACAAAGGATGCAACCACAATATTGTGCTCATGGGTGTTTTCCATGATCTAGAACAGTCAAATGGTATTTTCTTTACCAACAATAAATAAAGCCTGGAAATAAATCAATTTGATCCTTCCACCTCCAAGGAAGTGATTGTGCCTGAGGCACTCTGCAGCCTCTCTGTCCCTGGCCTCTCACCCAGCTCTATTTTAGGAACACCTTATGGTGTCATTGAAAATCTGACCATTGTCTTTCAACCAACACAACTCAACAAAGACAGGGACACCTTTGTCCTGAGCAAACACTCCTTCTTCTCCTGCTCCTGGCTGTTTACTCTGAACAGCAAACACTGAATGTTGGGAAAGCAGAATCTCAGCTCTAGGAGAAAATCCTGCCCCAGGAACAGCAATGTTCCCATTCCCCATTGTTTAAGAATTCACCACTGCAGCAACAGAGAATCACTCTGTAATTTGTAGCCGCTTTAAAAAAATTCAATAAAACTGTTGAACCACTTCACACTTCTGCAGTACCTTACAGCTGAAGAGTTCACAGACGGATTTACCAAACACAGGCTCTTTTTGCCCCAGGGCCTTCAGCAGTGCTTGAACCCACAGCAGAAAGGGGTCAGGAGTCACAGAGGGACCTCATACCAAGCTGTTGGGCAAGGGCCAATGCTCACCCCAAGTGTCCAAGGGCCTCTCCTGACCTCAAACCCAACAGAAAGTGGGTGACTTAAATAGTGGAGTCTGGAGATATGCCTTGGGATACTACTCCAAAGGTCTGTTTGCCTTTTTTTTTTTATTTTTTTTTTTTTTTTTTTTTTTTTTTTTTTTTTTTTGCAAATAATTGGGCTGGAACTTTCCAGAGATGGAAAATATTCTGCCATGGGAATCAGAAATTATCCTGATCCTTTATCTCCAACTGGGTAAGAATAGTGAGGCAAAGAACTGAATCCCAGAAGTGAAATAACCCCCCAAGCACAAACACTGCCCCATGCACTCCCCACCTTCTCAGGGAGATCCTGGTTGCTTGGACTGGACAGAGAACCAGTTTGGTTTCCCCCCAAGCCCCTCTTCCACAAATCCAAGGTCTGCTATAAAGTAAAGGGGTGCAAGAGGAAGGAGCTGCTTGATAATCTCCAGAAGCCAGAGGTAAGTTTTTTGGGACAGGGTCAGTTCCTGCCACTTCTCGGCTGGCTCCTAAACTCCCTGCTCAAACCCAAGGGAAAGATGCTGTGTAAAAGTTAACCTGGTGCTCCCAACCACCATGTGCTGGCACAAAGAGAACCCCAGGTGCCTTTCTGAGTGATGCAACAGGACATAAAAAAATCAGTCATGCTTTTACCTCCCAGAGCCATAACTCCCAAGGGATTCCCAGTGCACCCTGTCCCCTCCAAGGGCTGAATATGCTACTTCCTCATCTGGAGAATGCACTGCCAGGGCTCTGTAACTCCAAGCTGACTGGCAAGTATCCTAATTATGAAAGAATTTAATCTTGGACTCCAGATAAGAATTATGGAGTCGCTCCACACAATTCAGGGCTGCTCACTGATCAGTCACCTGATGCCCTTTGCGTTCCAGTGATCTCTACTAATCCTGTATCTGAGCACTTCCTATTTTTTAATGTATTTTCCTGCATCACGCCTTTAGATCTGACAGTGCTTTTGCCCAAGATTAGCATCCAATCCCTGCCTTCCCAAATAGTTCCGTGGCAGCTGTGAGTTTAGGCAGGAGCATGTCCACAGCTCATCCCCGGGCAGGTTTGGGCACAGGAACCTGGCAGCCCTCTGGCCCAACAGCTCCGCGTTTGTCCTGCTGGGCTCCTGATCCTTTGCAGCCAGAAAAATCGGGAGTGATCTGGAATAACAAAGGAATCGGTAACTTACTTGCTACGGGCGGCTCGGCATCAGTGTGGCGCCTGGGCTCCGGAGGGCGGCTGGCCGGGGGCAGGACCGGGGCTGGCAGAGGCTGCGGGAGCAGCGGCCGGTCCATGCCATCACCAGGGAGCCGGGATCGTCCTCGGAGCCCCGGGATGCCTCCTGCCTCCTTCCCGCTGCCTGTTCGCAGCAAACATCGATGTGGCACTGAGGGTGCCCACGCCCCTGTCCCTGGGTATCCCTGATCTCCCGGCTCTGCTCCAAACCCTCACCCTCCGCCGCTGCGGGGCCACTTTTGCCTCTCCTGCCTTTCCCTGCTCCTGCCCTCTCCCGTTCCAAAGGATCCGTGGTGGTCCCGAGCTTTTGAAGGGCTGGGGCAGAGGGAGGGCGCGGAGGCTGCGTGTGACGGCGCCTTATCTGTTCTCAATGAGCGCAGGGGCGGGGGGCGAGGGAGGGGTTTGGGCGCTGCCGGGAGAGAGGGTGGGCAGGGGGAGAGGCGAATCCCTGCCTGGGGAGCTCGGGATTGCAGGAGAGCTGAGCTCGGGAAGGACCTCTGGGCTCACCGAGGCCACCGGCGAGGGCTCCCCGGGGCTCCCCCAGCGCCCAGCGCTCCCTGCTCTCCCGGGATCGCCTTTCCCGGAGTGCGGGCTGGGCTGGCATCCTTCAGGGGGGTGTGAGCTGTCAAAATCACACAAACAGAAAGCACTTCCTAAAATCCAGGAGGAAGGAAGAGCGCGGAAGCCGCGCGTTTCACACGTGTGAAGATCGTCACAGGCACCGTGGAAACTCCGCCGGGCTGGAGCAGGGACTGTGGGGAAAGTGGGGACGATGGGGAGAGCATGGTTCCCCTGGCACGTTTCCTTTGCCTGTCACCCATCAGGCTCTGCCATGGTGTTTGCTGACCGAGGTGTGGGGTTTGCCGGGGATCCAGCCTGTTCCCAGGAGTGCTCTCAGAGCGCTTCAATGCTTTACCGTATTTTTTTGTCTTCCTCTTTTTTCTTCTTCCTTTATTTATATTTTTTCCCTTTGTCACTGATAATACCACACTGTCTCCCCAGCTTAGTGAAATATTTCCTTTTCTGAAAAGCAAATGTCAGGCCAGCTGCATCTCTCAGACAGATCTGTCTGGTCACTGCAGGTTACCCCCAGCCTTTATTGCCCTGTTCCCACAGTCCTGTCCCCCTGTCCTCCCTAATTCCCTATTCCAGGAGCACACATGTTAGAGCCTATCAGAAAAGCTTTCACAGATTTGTCTGGTCAGGAAAAGAGAACTTACCCAAACCAAAGCACTGTGCAGGAATGTGCAAGTATTGCAGGAATCTGCAAGCTATTTTTTGTTCCTATTTGAATGATTTTCAATTTTTTCTTCTCTAAAAGTTACACTATCACTAATGAAATACATCAGCATTGGAATGATATTTTTATTTTCCTATATAGACATTTTGCAATTTATTATTTGCATTCCTTTGCTTTTTTTGGTGGTTTTTTTTTTTTTTGGTGTGGGTTTTTTTTTTTTTTTTTTTTGAACAGGGTAAAAAGAGAACTATCGGAACTTCACGTAGATGAGAAAATTTGATTCTTAACAGCTTAAATCTAGGCTACATAACACCTTATTATGGAGACTAGACTGGGAAAATCAAAGACAGACATGTTGAAGAAAGGGAAATAACCACAGGTTTGAATATTATTAGTAGTCATATTGCCCAGGGACTGGGAGAAGCCCATCTCTATACACACACCCCTTTTATCAGCGCTCTGGTTCTGGCTCTGGTTCTCTGCTCTGGATGTCCTGTCCAGATGGGACAGGAATCTGGAGACAGACCAAGGATTTCAGCTATCAAAAATCAGTTTTGCAGATGTAATTTTTCTTTTCCACGTGCTAGTTCATATTTGTCACTCCTGCACAGCATGGGCAGCAAGCTCAGCCCAGCCAGCCCGCCTCCTGTTTCCCCAGCAGCAGCTCAGGGTGGCCCAGCAAGGCTGCAACAGCTCAGGATTGAGTTCCAGTCAGCAGTGGAACCACCTGCAATGAAGGCAAAGTCCATGGTAATGAACTGTTGATCAAATCCTGTGAAATTCCATCAGATCTTCTGCCTGCTCATAACTGCCAGGAATGTCTTTTCAGCAGAATTACTTTTTACCTTTTAGGGGTATGTCTATGATAATCTTATAAAAGTGCTGTTTGGGGAGTACAGTCACAGTTTGGGTATTTTTAGTGAGCATTCAAACTTACGTATAAGGCACTAAAGAGTAAATTCATCCAGTGGGAGAGTCAGCCCCCCTAAATCACAATGTTGGCTTTCAGAGCAGGTCCCTGGATGCTGGCTCCCCAGCACTAAGGACAGTATCACCTTCAGAATGGGATCAGCTCTGCTTCCTCCTTCATCTCATCTCATCTCATCTCTGTTAATAAGATTTGGAATGAATTTTTGTGCTAGGAAATGTAGAAGGAATCTTTGTGTTGCCCAGCCAGCAGCCCTGGAGGAGCAGAGTCTCTGCAAGGCTGGTGTGTCATGGCCAAGGCTGGGGGAGCCTCCCTTCCACATCCCACGGGCTTATCCCGTGTGTCCGCACTGGGAACGCGGGGATGGGGTCCCGGGAGGCAGGATGGGCTCAGGAGGGGTCCCCGCTGTGGTGAGTGGGTCTCACGGGTGCCACGGCTCTCAGGGCAGTGGAGCACGAGTGGCTCCGTGCCTCGTGCATGTCGCTGACACCTTTGCCGGCTTGGGCAGATTCCCGGGGCTCCCGACGGTGGAATTCTGATCTCCCGACAGTGGAATTCTGACAGGCACTGCCATCTGCCGGCACCGCGGCCATTCCTCCAAACCAGCCCCAAAACCATGACACAACCGAGGTTACTCCTGGGGTTAAACGGGGGAAACCGGGATTTTCACAGCCCTCCCAGTGAAAATCCCAGTTTCCCCAACATTCTGTACAGATTGTCCAGCTGGGAAAGAGGTTTCTCCCCTAATGACGCTTGTTTGTGAGCAGGTGGATGATTTGGACCCTTGCCCACCTTTTGGGATTATGCAGCACTGTGCCCATCCCTCTGTCCAGGTGTCAGCTCGGAGCAAAGCAGAATTCCTGACCCTGGATCCATCCAGCACGTACTGGAAGTGCCTTTCTGTGCCTGTCCCAGGGCCTGATGCACCAAATGCCTCACCAAGCACTGCTGATGTCATACCAAGCTGGGCTCATGAGAAGCACAACTTCAATCAGCACCAGAGGCCTTTTAGGAGCATTTCTTTAATCACCAGGCAGGAAGCACCTTCCTCCTGGTCCATGTGAGTCCCTGCTTTTGCTTCCTTATCCCTACACTGCAAACTCTGCTTTGTTTCACGTTTTATTTCAACAGACATGTCCCAATTTGTACTGTTTAAAGATCTGCCAGACCCAAAGAGCAGTTTTTCAGCTGCAAACCAACTTCAGTGACATCATTGTGCCCCTGCTGAGGTGGTGAAAAAGTTGTCAATGGCCTCACAGGTTTGAAATATGTTCCAGGCCTGCAGGGATCAGCGGGCTGCAGAAGGGCTGATTTAACACCAAATGGCAGCACAGTTTGGATATTTTTGGGCTGGAATGGAAACATGGAAATGCAGAGGGATTGATTGCCTGTTCAGGATGGGATTCACCTCAGGCAGTGGCATTCAGGATGTGCTGGTCTGAGTCTGAACAGCCCTTTCCAGCTGATGCAGAGAGACAGGTAGGAGCAGGAGGCAGCCAAATTAAACCTTGTGCAGGAATAGGATGAATGATCCAATTCCAGGAGCACAGAGGCACAGATTTCACATCAGTGCAACAACATCTTGATTTTCCTGGAGGTGCTCATAAGCTCTAACAGCTGTACTGTTCAAAGGACATCCAGAGCTCTGTACGGGGAGGGATTTATGGCAACTGTGGAATGCTCAGCTCCTAGAACCGCGAGCAGAACAAGCTGCGGAAGAACAAGCTCTAATCTCATTTTGGTATAACAAAATTGCTCTCTGAGGATCTTACCTATATCAAAAGCTTGCCTAAAATGACGAGTTTGGATTTTTGCAGGTTGCTGTAGAACACAGCAGGGTAGCCCATTATTGTTCTGTCAGGGACACAGTGGGGAGTTACCTGCATTTCCCTGAGGTTTCACGGGGTGTCAATGAGCCACCGCCCCTGCTGAGCCCAGACTGGCCCTGACACTCGTCACCCAAAGGGACAGTGAGCCCCGGTGACAAGGCTACTTGCTCTGCAGTCAGGGCAGGCTTTGGCCTTGAGAGGAGAGGGAGCAGCAGTGCCTCCAGGGAGCGCTTTAATTTGTTGTGCAATTTGATCTCTGGGATGATAGATGTCTTTTCCCGTTTGTCAGCCATGAACCGAGGACTCCACTAGAAGAAAACAGAGTTGTAAGAGCCAGTGCTGGAAACAGCTCCTAGGATTGCTCATCCACCTCCAGCCTTCCTTGGTACCCGCCTGAAAGGGAGCTGAGGCTCTGAGAATCCTGACGTGACAGTCACCCACTCTGTCTCGATTTCTTTTATGTGTTTGGGGCTTATCCAGCCCCCAAGATCAAAATGAAACTTGGGAAGCAGGCACAGAGGCAGGCAAGGGGAAGTTTCCTCAGTAAACTCCCCCGCTCCGCGAGGCGCTGTGGAGGAGTGAGTCTGGATGTGCTTTGATGTGATAATGAGGATCCCATCCAAACCCGGGGAATGATGCGCTCTTCTCCCAGCTGCACTGGGCTGGGGCCGGCCACTGATTCCCCAGCCGGAGCCCTTGGATCCTTTAACTTCGGGATTGCCCGCGAGTGGGTTAGTCCTGTTCTGAGAGAGCTGCTGTGGTAATTAACACTAATTAAGCTCTGGTTTTGCAGGTGCAGCAGCAGCACCTAAGGCTGAAGGACGCCCAGAAACTGAACTTCCACGGTAGCTGCAGGGCGAGGAATCCCTGGGAGGGGCACAGTGTGGGCTGGTCCACGTGTGACAACTCCTCTGTGACACCTCCTCTGTGAATAAAGCACCATTTCAGAGCCTTGCTTCTCCCTGCCAGGAGCTCAGGAACTACAGAATACACCAGTCAGAGCACATCTGATGAAGGCAAATTTAGGAAGACAATTTCCTTGTTTGGCTGTCAGAATTCGGGAAGATTTTTGACAAAACCAAATGCCTTGCTTTTTCATGTGGGAAAATTTTTACATTAACTCCCTCCTAAAACACAAAGAGCGTGTTTGCTGAGCTGGGATGGGATGGATGTGTTGGTTTAGCACCATCGTAATGGGATGGGTGGATACAGGGTGTAACCTAGAAGGTACATAGTGGTTTTCCAATCAGCCACTAATTGACCCCTCATTGAAAATGGATCTCGCCTCCAGCTTGTGGCTTTCCCAGCACTGGCAGGAGATACAGGCGGTAGAACCAGCAATTCCTTCATTTCCCTATGAGGAATCTTCCAGGGGAATTATTTGGTTCTGAGGAATTCCACAAATGTCTCTGCATGAGAGTGTCATACACTGAATGTTGCCTTTGGGCACTGGAAGCAGCTCAGCCAAACTTCTGTGTGCTCCCGTCCTGGCCTGGATTGTGTCCCCCCATGAACCAAAGATCCCCTGGATGTGGATCAGGGGAACCAAGGATCCCCTGGATGTGGATCAGGGCACCATAACCAGCTTCATCCAGCATATCCTGTGGTCACTGAGCAGAAAGCAGAATCCATGGAGCAAAAGCAACATGAGAGGCCCTGCAGCACCAGTTTGTGTAAATGATATGTTTGATACTGTTTGCAATCCGTTCTCAGGAACAGATCTAAAGGCAGACTGGTCCTTGCAGCTGGTCTCACCCCACCTTGCTCCCAGTTCAGCCTTGCCCTGGGATCCTTGTGGTGAGAGAAGGGTGGTGGGAGGGTCCATACAAGAAGCAAAATGTGAATTTCTGCTGCCACAACAGGAGCATTGAGTGGCTGCTGGGCACAGCATTCCTGGCTGCACTCTCTTTCCCCTCTCTTTCCCCATTTGGAAATGTTATACAGGGGAATTTTCTTCTTTGTCACAATTCCAGTCCTTGGGCTGGGTACTGGATCTCCTCTACAATTAATTTTTATTCTTTTACATGTAATAGACCTTCAAGCCAATTTTTGAGATGCATCTATATCTTCAAGAGAGTCTTACAGAGTGAAACCAATCATTCCACTTGTCCCCAAAGTGTCTGTGTCCAGTGGGGAGTCTACATGCATTGCTTTAATTCAAAACCCATCACCGTAACCATTGCTGTTCATCAGAAAATCCCAGAAACAGTTGTGCAACTTGGATTTCCACATAGTTTACTAAAATTAGTGAGATTTTTCAGCAGTTTTTCAGGCATTTGTGAGCTTGAGAGAACCATTTCTAGAATTCTATTTGCAGACCTTGCAACAGCATTCAATATTTATAAGGAATTCCCTGTCTTGGTAGCAACGACTGACAGTTACAAAAAATAAGTACATTATAAAATGCATTAATATTTTAAGTCTGCCTGAGACTGCTGGAGGAAGATATTGCCAGCTTTTGCCTGACTGGCTGATATTTAGTTCACACAAGTAACTGACAAAAGGAGACGTATTTAAGAGGGAAAAGAGAGGGTGTATAAGAAACTGCAAGAGCTACAGTGAAAGATTTGTCTATGTTTACACAATAAATCAGCAGCAGAATGAAGAAAAGAACCTCTTTTTTTTCCTGTTTTTGTTCCAGCCACTCAAATATTGCTTTTGGGTTCTGAATAAAACCCTTCCTGATCCTCCAAATAAAGTGTTGAGGTTGTGCTGAATCCTGGTTATCCCACAAAAATACAAATAACTCATGTTTAATGATGCAGCTGAGAGAAAAGATAAATCTGGCAGTAATAAAGTGTTTTTTCCTGAACCCGCCTGCATGCTGGGTGCAGGCATTGCTGGCCATGAGCCAACTGTTTACAGTGCCAGTGTGGCTGTCCCACACTCCTGAGCATCTGCACATTTTGTTCCTGACATATTTGTGTCTGTGGAGCCAGCTGACCTTGAAACTCTCATCAGAGAGAGAAAAAGAAAAAAAAAATCAGCAGCCAGAAGCTACCACCCTCCATATATTCCAGTTATTATCAGGATATTTCTCCTCTGTTCAGTTTGCACAGAAATGACATTCAGTAACACCGAAAATGTTCCCTCTGTCCCGAGAGAGGCATGTTCAGAGTGAAACAGAGGAAATTAAAGACCTCTCCAGCAATCCCCCAGCACGGGTTCATAAATATAAAACTGCAGCAGTGACTGGCTCAAGCACTGAGGACAAAATGTGCCAAAGCTCTGGGGGTGCCCCTGCTCCTGCCTCCCCAAATTTCTGGCTTTGCATGAGCTGGGACACTCTGTGTCCCCTGTTACTTGCACAGGGCAGAGAGGATGGAGCTTTTGCTGTGGGACTCGGGTGCCTCAGAGCCTCTGGCTGTGACAGCAGGGCCTGGCAGCCCTCTCCACACACACCCTCCTGTCCTCCAGGCTGGCCTGGAGGGGGACACCCTTGGGAGAACACTCGTGTGCCCAAGAGAAGGGTGCTGCGCTGTGGGATCTGAATTCCCTGGAAAAAGGAGGGATGCAGGCTCTGCTGTTCAGGCCTGCCAGACTCTGCCCCTCTCCAGGTGGGACAGCTGGCTGTTCCTCCTGGAATTCCAGCTGCAGAACGGCTTTTCATAGAACCATGGAATATCCCAAGTTTGAAGGGACCACCAGGATCAACAAAGTCCCACTCCTGGCCCACCCTGTGCATCCCTGGCAGTGCTGTCCAAGCTCTCCTGGAGCTCTGGCAGCCTTGGGGCCGTGCCCATTCCCTGGGGAGCCTGGGCAGTGTCCCTTCACTTTTGAGGAACCCTTTATTGGCAGACCTTCCTCAAAGGAGTGAACAGATGAGTTTTGTGGTGACCTGTGTGAAACTTGATGCAGGTCAGAGCCAAGGACCTTTCAGGGTGTCCTGGGAATGAGACTGTGCTGCTGGGAGACAAAATGGGTCCTCTGCAACCTCCACTCCTCCCGCAATTATGTAGGCTTCAATGACACTGGAGGGCTCCCTCCCATGCTGTCATTGAGCAGCAACACCTCTCTAAAATTGCAGCAAAACTGTTGGATTCACCCCACAGTCCCTCTGTGGAACTTCCTTTTCTGCCTGGATCTGCCTGGGGCTTCTTCCTGTGTCACTCCATGCACCAACTCCAAATTTTACTGCTGCTTAGTGCTAAAAATGTATGAGAAAAGATGCTTCACCCAGATGGATGAAATTTACTTTACTTTCTGGATAGTCATGAATTTCATCCTCTGTTTGATGTATCTGAGCTCAGGATGAAGGAGATCAGTGTAATCTCAGTTTTATAAAACCTTCTCAGTGTGGAACACAACCACAGCAATAACTCAGCCAACTCCAGGGTCCCTCTGCTCCAAGCAGAAACAGACATGAGGAATTATTGACTGAATTTCCCAGGACGTACCAGTGTAAATGAGGCATAACACCAGAACTGTAGACATGTCAAAAAGCATAAAAATAAGCTTTCCCAGGAAATATGATGCCATATGGACATGGTCTTTGTTCTGGTGAGGCTTCTCGCAGTTCCCTAGGCGTTTCCATGTCAGAATGTTTCCACGCAAGAGCCCTGGGTTATGTCAGCTCAGCACGGAAATTGCCTTGGGCTGTGGTGTTTCCACACTGACAAAACCACTGGAACTTGTGGATTCTTCACTGTCCCATTCATGGAGAATTGATTCATTTGTGCTGATAGCCTGCACACACCTTGTCACCCAGTAAAGTCCCTGAGTTGCCAGAAAGGCTCTGGTTGTTGCTTTGGGTGATTTATCCAAGGCTTATGCAGCACTCTGAGCCAAGGCCAAGAAAATTCCCTGCTGTGCCTGGACCAGATGCTGCTCTCACCTGAGCTGTGTTAAATCTGAGATAAAACTGCTAAAGGCAGCAGACAGGGAGGGCTACCACCATCCTTGCTTTGGCTCCCATATGTGGCTACCCCATCCCAAAACATCAGCAGGACAAACACATCTGCATGGAAAGTTCAGCCTCTGATTCCACCATTTGCTGTGCTAGAGGGTTTTGAGAAAAGGTTGAGTATTTTTTAAAATTTATGACACTGGCCCTATTTTGAGAAGCAAGGTGGATCTTTGTAGGGCTCAGGCAGGTATGGCATGGAAATATTTCCTGTATGGCTAAAATATTTCCTGCCCAAAGCTTCACCTTCCCCCTGCTCCCCATCACATTTATTTCATGTTTCCCAGAGGTTTTCCCACCACACCCAGCCAGTGTTTCCTCCAGCAGTCCCTGCACAGCCCAGCAGAGGGGAGTGGGCCACCACACTGGTTTTTCCTCTCCTGCCCAGTCTCAGGGTAAAGCCACACATCTCTAGGACATTATTTAACCACACGCCCTATTTGCAAAGAAAGATTAAAGTTGGTTGTTTTTTTTTTTTTGGTTTTTTTTTTTTTTTTTTTTTTTTTTTTTTTTGGTTTTTTTTTTTTTTTTTTTTTTTTTTTGTTAAGCATAAGTTTTCTAGTGGAAGGTGTTCCTGTCCATGGCAGGGGTTGGAACCAGATGATCTTTAAGGTCTCTTCCAACCCAAACCATTCCATGATTCTAAGCACAAAGCAGATGCGTTACTGAAATAAGGTCTTTGTCCATAGTTTGATGGCAAAGACGCTGATTTTAAATCCTCTACCCATATATGAGGCTTAGATAAGAGTTCACAGTTTTAGGAAATACTGTGAAGAGCAAATATATTTTGGCACATCTACAGAAAAAGTTGTGCAGAGTCAAGTTTCACCTCAATGTCAGTGATGGAGACCTCCCAAAAACCTTGGTACTGGAGCTGGAGATGCCTGCTTGGGCATAAATCAAGTTCCTCTTCAGAAAGAGTCTCTGTGGAATAAAAACTTTGTAAAGAGGAAACTTTGGCACAAAGACACCTCAGGGGATGGACACATTGTAGGAGGAAGGGCAGTGGAATGTCTCATCTACCCAGCTTTTTATCCGGTTGAGAGAGATATGGAGCCAACCTGACTCAGAGTTGGCTGAATTCCTGCTTCCCATTCCAGCAGGAAGGCAGAGGCTCTGAAGCCAGCTGCCTCCTGAGGGAAGTTGTGTGGCATCCAGAGCAACTTGGCCCAAACTGAACTAGGTAGAGCCACTCTGTCTCTGCCCTCGTAGTTTCTACAGCCTTCTTTTCCAGCTCCCTGCCAGTGCTGATGCACATGGAGCTGGGTGAGCTGCTTTTTTTTACCTTGGGTGGCAACAGCTACCTGCCTGTTGCCAGTGCCCTCTGCAGTGACTGCCTGGATGGGCTCACTCGTGGAAATCAGCCATCCTTTATTCCTCAGGTGCTGACCTTCCAAAGCAAGGCCTGGGTTTTTGCATGGTTCTCTGGGAAACATGCTCCTGCAAAGAGAGCACTGAGGCAACTGCAGGCATCAGCTGAGGGAAAAAACCTGCTGGATACTCCATGCCTTTTTCTTCTGATAACAGCATCCATGCGCAAAAGGAATGGCAACTTTTCTGGGAGCAGTGTGGGACTGCCAGCTCACTCTGCTGCCCTGAGGAACAAGGACAGAGCTGCCACCAAGCTCTGCTGTTCCCAGGGTAAAGGGCTGGGAAGCTCCTGAGAGAGGCAGGAATTCAGGGGCTCCAGTTCCCCTTGGCACTGCCTTCACGGAGCACAAACTCCTGCTGCTCCTAAGAAGTACAGGCTTGGCACCTGGTCCAGCTCCTCCTATGGAGCCTTTGCCTAATTCTCACAATGCCAGGCTCCACAGCCCGTGAACTACTCTCAGACGCCAACCAGATAACCCTTTCCCCAGGGAAAGAGCAGAACAAAGAGCATAATACATGTGAAGGGAATGTGCTGAATTCCTCACTGCCTTGTCCCGTGTCTTTGCAGCCTCTGGGATCTCACTCCTCCTCTTGGGAGATGACTAAATAAACAATCATTCCACACAACTTGCTCACTTCCTCACTCTGCCTATCACCATGGGCTCCATCCCATCCATTATCTGCAGAGGCAATTCAGCAGGGCTGTAATTCCTTCACACAACGTGCTCTCACTTTCTTCATGGCTCCCAGGAGAGATCAGTGCCTGACATCAGTGGGTCAGGACATCAAACCAGGCTTTCTACCTTGCTTTGCCTGTCTCTGCCTTGGTTATCCTCTGTGAAAAACAGAATGGTGACTGATTCCTGCCCCTCACCTGCCTTGCCAAGGAGAGGGTGAGTTACATTTATTAATGCTGATGCAGCCCTTGGGGACCTGCAGAGAAGGAGACTCGGTGTGAAGCACAACAGAATGTTCTACCTGGCAGAAGGACTGTGCTGCACTGTTTCTTTCCAAAGCACCCACTGACACTGTCCAAAGTAAAAGCAGCCATAACAATCAAACCCAAGGAAAACCTGAGTCTAACAGTCTGTGAAATGCAGCTGAGGCCTGCCAGGCAGCCTGTTTAGGGAACAGATGGAATGAATTCCTGAAGGTGGAAGGAAGGGAAGGCTAAAATAGTCAACTGGACATTGACCTTGGAGTGACCTTAGAGACACTCCCAAAGGAGACAATGACCACCATCAGCAGGTCTTGCTGCAGAGGAAACCAGAGGCATGACAATATCTGGGAACTTCTGAGGAGCAGCAAGATCAACCCATTAGACTGTCAAGGGACTTCAGGAACAGCAGTGCGAGGAGTTGTGGCTGCTGGGCAGAGTGAGACAGGGTTGTAGCTACACAGATCTCTTCCTTTCTTCATCTGGGGAGTTCAAGGGGTGGACGAACTGAGGCACAGAAAACAGGTTTACCAGAAGTCCATATCTGGTTCTCCAGAACCTGTTCTCCAGAACCAGAGATCATATTCTATTCCCAGCTGAGTTTTTCTGGTGATGTTGAACACAGCCCCTAGAAGACAACTAAGTAAGCCAAATATACCCATATCTGCTCATTTCCTGTTCGGATATTCTCCCTCTGGCAGACATGAAACAGTACCCATGCCTGGCCGTGCCACCCTACCCCTTATCCTGCTCCCAGGCTGGCTCAGGCAAGCAGGATGTCACATGCTCCAGAGGAAAACCTGTGTGGAGACACCTCTGTGCTCCCAGCAAAGCTGGATCTGACAGCGCAGGGGCTCTCCGGGGTTCGTGGGGGTACAGCACCTCACAAATGGCTATTTAGAAACATCTCAGGCCCTTGAGAACAACTTAAACTTCCCTAAAAAACCTCTTTCAGAGCTTCCAGAAGTGTGTTTATTTGGAAACCAGCGTGAGAGGAAACATGCAGAGGATGCAATGAAGTGTGAGCTCATTTTAAGGCTTCAGAGCATTTGATCAATTGTTGCTCAGAAAAATCTTAGTAGGTTGTGTGTACCTGGGACATCTGTGCTCCCTCTTCTACCCAATTAATTAACTTTGTCACTGAGTTGCAGCTACTAATTAACACTTTTATTACCATCATGTACACCAGAAGAATGAGAGCTCCAATGTCCCACAGAAACCTGATGGTACCAGACAAACCCAGCTGAAAATCTGGAAACAAAACTTCAGCAGGTGTTACCTGCTGACCAGTTCTTCAATGACTCCAAACACTTTCCTACACAGAGGTTTCCAAACTTTCGGTTTTTGAGCTTCAAGCCGAAGAATATATTTCAGATACCTCTGAGTCAGGTGCCAGTGCCACTGTTCAGAGCATTCATTAATTTTTTCCACGGATTCCTTTGCTTAGGAGTGCAGGGAAGGTGAGAAGGACACAGCTGCCAATGCAGGAACATGGCTCTTTATCAGTACAAGCCTTGTCTTTTCTTCTGTAGGCTCAGCTCAACTCTCTGAAAGGAGGATTCAGTGACTAGAAAAGGGGAGTGACTCTGCTGTTTGCCCGGGGCGAATTGCACACACTCCACCTGAGCCCCTGCCCCCGCTCCCTGTTCTGCTCCTTGTTCCGATCCCTGCCCCCGCTCCCTGCTCCGCTCCCTGCTCCCATCCCGGTCCCTGCTCCGTGCCCCGTCCTGCGCTGGCGGATTCGCTCTCCACAGCCCAACACCCCGTGCTGAACTGCAGCTGAGTCCAGGCACGATGGAGACAGGAGCCTTTGTGCAGTGCACCCATGCCCTACATTTCCAAGGGAAGTAAGTCCTTCCCTGGCACTCCTTGCTCTGCCGAGCAGCTGAGTTACAAGTAAATACAGGTAAGTAGCTTTGCTCCTTGCAAATAATTCCCTCCATCAGCAGAGTTGCATAAGCCCCACTTTCCCCATGTGGCACTTCCAGCAGAGGTGTTGTCTCCTCAGGCTTTGCCAGGGACCTGAGGGCATTCCAGATCACAGTTTTCGGAATTTTTTTATGGCAGCTGAGCCTCTCCAACAGCCCAGGTAACAACCTAAAGATAGTGCTAAATTCTTGTCATCAGTTCTCTGAAAACCATAGAAAAATGAAGTGTGTGAATGCATCAGACACAAAACAACCTGGTTTGTTCAGCCTTGAGAGGAGGAGGGCACCTCAGGGTGGTCCTCAGCACCCTCACCAGGGGCAGTGGAAGGAGGGTTTGGACAACATTCTTAGGCACAGGGTGGGATTGTTGGGTTGTCCTGTGCAGGACCAGGAGCTGGACTGGATGATCCTTGTGGGTCCCTCCCAGCTCAGGATATTCCAGGATTCTGCTGTAACTCACCAGAGCATCTCTCATGCTGTCAAGTCCAAGGAGGATTTTCTCTCTCTGAGCCCATCCTCAGTGCCCTGTAAAGAAGACAGCAGAGAGCACAAGGGCCCTGCTGCTGTTTCTGACCTCCAGGAGTCAAATCCCGCTGGTCTCTGTCTTTCTGGGTTCCCATATGTGCTGCCAGCACTACAAACCAGCATTTAAACAGAATTTAAATTTTGTCATTAGACTCAGCAGAAGAGGACAAGGCTTCAGCAACCTGCTGCCTCAGAACATGCGAGGCTGAAGTGATTACAGACCCTTTACTTTCATTAGTAGCAAGGTTTGAAGGTGCTGGGAGGGATGAGGGGTATAATTTACTCCATCTGTAACACTGTTCTTCCATTGCAGGGTCTCAGAGATTTACACTCTCTGCAAGCCTGCCTACCTGCTCGGTTTATTTAGGGAAGGCTGCGGGGAAGCCAAGAGGAGCCAAAACCCCGCTCTCACATTTCCCTGGGCTGTGACGGCGCTGGCTCCCGGAGAAGGAAGTTTGGAGTGACTCAGAGGCGCTCGGGCAGCAGAGTGAGTGCTCAGCCCCCCGTCACTGCTGCTCTCGCTGCTGCACCGCGGGCTGGAGCTCGCTCAGCGCGTGGCTCATCCCCGGAAGGATGGAATCATCTCTCCCGGGACTGCGATGGAACTCGAATCTCTCCCGTGCTCAGCACACAGTAAATAAGGACTGGGAGGCTGCCAGGATTCCTGGACCGAGGTTAATGAATAAACAACCGCCTGCAGGACTCGCTCGCCTCCTATTTTTAACATCTATATCTTCGATTGCATCTTCGAGAGACCTCTCCTTAAATAACCATTCCCAAAGATAAAAGCATTGGATGTTGCCTTTGACAGAACAGAGATTATCAGCATTTAGACAGAAAAACTGCTGGTAGGCAAGCAGGCTCTTGCTTTTTACAGAAAATATTGCCTTTATTGTGGCAAGCAGAACACTGAAAGACAAGAAAATTCAAATATAGCAGGGGACATTCTGGAAATGAGAGCCCTGTCTTGCCTTGTTTTCCCTATTTCTTTCTGGTGGGAGATGCTCTCATCACACACATTTCCAGAAAAATAATGAAGGAAGCTCAGAAAAGTGGGCAATGTTGGAAATTAGGAGAGTTGCCAGCACACCAAGGTCGCTGCTGAACATGAGATTTAATTGCTTGGTTATGGATGCAATTTTGGGAATATTACCTGAGGTGAATAAAATCAACAGTTTCACAAACACAACCCCGTGGATTTCCCAGAGTGCCTTGGGTGGTTTGGAATGTCCAACATGAGAGACAAGGAGGAGAAATCCTTCTGCACTTTGTGGGAATCCCTGCCATCCAGAGGGGTTCCAAGCATCTTGGAGTCATTTGTCACTTGTGAAAATCTAGGTCATTTACTCCCCTCCTCCTGCTCAGCTTTTTTTTCATGCTAAATATAGAATGTATTTTCTGGCTTCAGACTGAATAAAGTTGTTAATTACACTCTTTCCTAAAAACCTGCAATTGAAATTCACTTGGGGAGTCTCTGAAAGCTGGGGAAGGCTATTCTTTTTTATAATAATCTTTTGACATGTCTTAGATGAAAAAGGAAGAAAGCTCATTTGCTTTTAATTTCTCAGTTTTGAGGATAATATTTAACAGAAGTAAATCCCTTTAAGGGCTCAGCTATGCTCTTTGAAGCTAGAGGGGAAAATCCCATTGAGTTTCAGTGCAGGAAAACCAGCCAGATGCTTTGGAAAATTATGTTAAACGATCTGCAGTGTGTTAAGAGATGCAAGAAAATTAATTGTGTCATCACAAACTGCCAATAGGTGTAAAAGATGGGAATCCTGAGTGTAGTCAGTAGGGTATAAAAATAACCAGGTTCTTTCAGGGTGTACCTCATCAGTCAGCTCCTGGTAAATGGTATGGAGCAATTCCATCCTCAGTTCCTGGCGTTGTAAAAGCCCAAAGGTATTGGTGTAAAATACCAGCCTGTCAGGAATGTCAGGAGGTGTAACAGATGGATTGACATGCTATGCAGATGAAAAGGGCTGCCTTAGTGTGATCAAATTTTTTATTAATTATGGAGCTATTAAATCGAAGGAGTGTCTAATAACAGAGTTAATTCCCTGTTCCAGTGCTTTTGTGCTCGGAGTGCTGCAGGGGCAAACCCTGCCTCCCTGAGCCACAAAGCTCCTCTGATTCAATTCTGAGCAGACCTGGCTCTGCCCAAGTGTTAAAGAACTTTTTTTGAACACAAAAATTCTGTTCCCAAGTTCCTCAAGCCTTGGAGGATCCCATTTCCAGCTGTCCCTGGTGGTGTCCAAAGGCACTGGGTGCTTGTTGCTCTATCCCTAAGGGAAGAGCAGCTTCCAGGCTGAGGGTTGTTGAGGGAAGAGCTCATTCATTTACAGTAAGGCCTCCAAAAGTCAGGGATACAACATGCCCCAGCCATCCTCTGCTTATGGAGAGGGATGGGCACCTCTACAAAGCAGTGCAGCCTTGGACACCTGTCTGAGAGGGAGGAGATGCCTCCTGAGCACAAGGGAAACCAGAACTGGCTTTATCAGACACCTCATTTCTGTGTGTCTGCAGGTGAGTGGGATGATCCCAGGCCTTGGTCACTTGGTCCCTCAGGATGCAGAGGGATCTGCAGCATATGGGGAGCATCAAGATGCACCTGGTTCTTGCCCAGACCATCTCCCCCTGCAAAGAAAAGGCCTGAAGCTCAGAGGTGGCCGAAGGACTTGTGCCTGTGCTGGTGGGGTGGGACATGAGACTCAGGTGTTGGTGGCAGCAGCAGTAACATCAGCTCCTCCAGGTAACGCTGCATTACATTTTACCTCTGGCAGCCCAGCCCAGCTCTTCTGCTGGCTTTCCAGGCATCCTGCAGCCCATTCCCCTGCCTTCTACATGCCCCGTACAGATGAGGCCCAGCATTAATGAGCCATTGCATACAGATGAGCTGGCAGCCAGTCTGAGCTGCCACAGCCACACATAAAAGCCAAGGAGGGCCTTGGGCTCTCTTCCTTCCATGCAGGAGCTGCTGGACCCAAGTTCCCTGGAAGCTCCCTGGTCCGGGGGACACGGGCAGCTCCTCTCCCATCTCCCTTCTGCGGGCACCTGCACTGGGTAAGACACAAGGTAAGGGGCTATGTTCTACTGTTTCCCCACCATATTTCCCTAGAGACTGTCCCTTCTGTCTCCTTGCACAAATTTGCCATGTCAAGACTACGGCAGGGGAACCAAAAAATCCTTTTATTTTGTGGAATAGCATCTGTGGATTCTACTCTGCCTTGTCACTGGCTCACCTCTCCTTGGGCAGTCCTTTGCCAGTTCTCTGCCTCCATTTTTGCTCCCACTAGGCAGCTACTGAGGAGAACACTGCCAAGAAAATATTTGCATCTGCTGGAGACACCTCAGACACTGAGTGCAGATGATGGCAATTCAGGCATTGCTCCTCTCTGGGAATGCTGAGTGGATTTCTGACAGTGACATGGGGCTAGAATGGCCTTAAACCTCAGCTCTGTGAAAAACTGGGGTGGAATAAACCCCCGGTACAAGCTCAGAGCATGTTAGATTTGTGTGGGAACTGCCAGCATTGCTGTTTAATCCTGTGTTAGCAGCAGCCACCTGGGCTTCAGTGTGACTTAAGTAACTTTAGAGCAACTGAAGGGCTAATTAAGTGTGTGTAAGTGGACAGTTAATGAGCATCAGCTCAAGGTTTCCACAGCCCTACCTGAACTGGGAGGTGTTTCAGTTCCCCAGAACCAACAGCTCAGAGCAGAAGTTCCCCCAGCTCAGCTGCAGGAGATGCTCAGAGCTCCAGGAACAAGGTTCTCAAAACTTCTAAAGTTAAAAAAAGTAACTGCCCTTAAATTCTTTTCCATTTTGGGCATGACAATGTGTAGTGTGTGGTTCACTTCCTTAATCTCACAGTGAATTGCTTTTCTCAACCCCTATAAACATCAGCAGGGAAAGAGAAAAATCTGCATATGTGTTAGTAATAAATTTAAAAATCAGGGCATACTACTTAAGGGTTGACTTGTCAGAAAATGGTAATTAAAAGTGTTCCAGCTGACAGTGCTGCTTTAATGAATTATTAGTAATGTTCTCAGAGAACATTTGATGAAAGACATCATAAGAGCTCTTGCTTAAACAAACCAATTTTCTGCATCATGCAACTTCAGTGTGCAAGAGGGGGAAAATCTCCCTTATAGAATTACAAAAATAACCAGGTAATGGTTTGAATGATCATGAAGGAACAAGTGGCCATTTGCACTTGGCCTGTGTTTCCTATATAGCAGCCTTTTTCCATAGATGCTTACCTGAGGGCTGCCACTCTTGAGTTAAACTCTGTCCTAAAAGCCCAAAGAGGTGCAGTGTAAGAGCTTCTCACAGTTACTGGTGTTCTCCATGCACAGGGCAGTGTTCCTGAGACAGGGACAGAACCTTTGGCTCTGGATCCCTGATCACAGCTGGGGCTGCTGGGTCCCACCAGGCAGCTGGACAAGGCAGCATAGAGCACACGAGTGAGGAGCTGGAGGTGGATGCAGAGGGCATGGAACTCCAGAGCTTTTTAGGACTTTAGGACTCTTTGAGTACCTAAATCAGTTGTCCAGTGGCTCTTTGTGCCTTTTACTGTCTGGCATCTACTACAGCTCCTGCAGCAGGTCCTTAATTCCAGACAGAACCAAGGCTGGCAAGGAGACATTGAGGGGAGAATGTGTGGAGACTTGGAAACACAGCCCTGCTTAGTGGGAGTGATGTGTGGAGTGGGAAAGGATGAGGGCAAAGGGCACTAAGCCTTAATCATGGATTTGTGCTTGGATGTGAAAGAGATGGTTGGTGGGAGGTGAGGAGGCAGATGGGGAAAGAGACTCTCATGTCTCATTTTCTTGCCATGGGATTCTCGCTGGGTTTCAGCTCCATCCAGATTTGTTTTTTGTCCTTGACAGGAGAAATGTAAGAGTGCAGCTCTGGGAATTCACCTCTCTGGCAGAAGTCCCGTGGACCCACCCCTGCACTGGTGAGTAGCACATCCTGGGGACCTGCAGGGTTCTTGCAGGGGTGGTGGTGGGAAGGGCAGTTCCCAAGAGGAGTTCAGAGCTCCAGAGGGCTGTTGTGGGTTCAGCAGCTCACCTCAGCCCCCTTGTGACCAAGGCACATCCCTAAATCTCTGGATTACAGCAGAAATTAGGGCAGTTTGACTCAGGAATGGAACTTCCCCTTCCCAGCTAGGCTGCCCCAGGAGTGTCTGCTGTGTGTTCCCTGGGCACACAATCCCAAAGCTGCACCAGCGCCACACACCCTGCCTGGACTGCAGCTCAGCCTGCCCACCGAGAAAAGGAGCTTTAGAGCTCAGTTCCAGTGCTCTGGGTGTCCCCAGAGATCTTCAGGAGTGCTGTCCCCAGAGCAGGAGCACGGGGCTGATGAGGGCACACCCTCCCTGCTGAGCCTCACTCAGGTAAGGGTTTGTTCCCTTCTTGCTTTCACCAATGTGGTGATTTGAAATTGCTTGGGTTTTGGTGAGGAGGAAGGCAGGGCTGGGATGTGGCAGCATTACATGAGAAATGGAATGAGCTTCCTCTGCAGCATTCCATGAGAAAGGCAAGGGAACTTAACCTGAATCAGGCTTTAATAAACTCTCCCAACCACTTTCTGTGCTGTGAGCAGAGCTGTGCACAGAGGAACCCAGAACAGATAACAAGCAGCCAGATCCTGCTTGAAGCCCTTGGAATGCCCATCCCAAAAGTAAATCCAGGCACTGATACGAGCGACATGTGCATCACAGGGCAGAGCTGCTGACATCTGAATGGCCACCCTGTGTGTGGATGTTTGTTAGTATCAAGAGGAGTCCATCTCACTTCCCTTTTTCGTTTAAATTTGGGGGCTGCATCTATTCTTGTCACCCTGGGTGAGAGGATACGCCCTGAAGAACAGCTCCTTCAGCCTTCAAATATAAACTGCAGCTCTGGTGCCTCTCTTAAATGAGAGGACTGGGCTGCCTGGGCTCTTCAAACATTTGAAAGGGTAAAATGAGGTGAGAGTAAATCCTTCATGGGTTTTACACCACTTTAGTAGAACTCTGGAAAGCTCAAATAACACCCCAAGGTTTGCTGCATAATTGAATCCTACATGAAATGGCACAACTGATACAAGATTTTTAAAAGCTTGTTAATGGCTGAGGTCAGAGCTTCAGTTTTGGAAGTAATTTAGTCCCAGGTTCAACTTAGAACAGCTATGTTGTTCTTAAACTTAGAACAACTAATTTAGTCCCATGTTCAACTTCTTAACAGAAGCAGAAAGTTACAACAGGGATTTTGGTACCTAGAACTGCTTGTGTAGCTGATGATCCAGGGAAGTTTGAAGCACCTTCACTTTGAAATGCCGGTTTCTGAGAACTCAGAGGAATTCTGAGGCACCGGAGTTGCTTGAATGAGTTCCCTCAGGTTGGTGGAATGAGTCACCAGCATAGAAAATTCCATCAAGATTTAAGCTCCTAAATGAGTGGGAAGGATGTGAGAAGCCTGGACAGGTTAAGCTGTTTTTCCCTGGAAATGAAATAGTGGGATGTACATAAAGGAAGTCCATGAGGTCAACATTGCTCCCACTTTTCTGTCTGGTTCTGTCTGAAACATAAGGACCTCCTGCAGGAACTGCATTAGGTGCTGAACAATAAGAGGCAGAAAGAACCACTAGGCACTTGGTGATGGTGTAATTTAAATACAAAGCCTTGCACAGTGTGGGAGCTCATCATAAATCTAAACTTAAGACTTTAATTTGCAAAAAGATCTGCAAATCAGCTTTATATTTGACCCCCTACAAAAGCCATTGTATATTCCCTCTGTTTCACTCCTTGCTGAGAATATTGAGATAGTATACACACAGAACTTTTTTCCCTTCACAGATAATAAACAGGTGCCTGCCAATATAGCAATGGGGCAGCTCTTATTGAGACTCCTCTAAAATCTATGCTCCATTCCAACTCTGACTACAGCAAGCTGATGCTGTTACCAGTCCACAGCTCCATACTCAAGAGGTCTCAAAAATGCAGTCATTGAATTTATCCACTCAACCCCCTCATTCCTCTCCCATCTTATGAGCAGATGGGGAAACAGGCACAATGGAGAATATTTCTCCCATAGTACACACACACAAAAAAGTGGAAAGTTGGGAATTCAGCTCAGCTATTTGGATTTTGGGGAATGCTTTATCACTTGACTGCACTTCCTAGGTCCTGCAGCCAAAAGCCATTTGATTAGGACAGATTAGTTTGGTTTGGGGTTAAGACAGAATCTGCTCCCTAAGTTTACTCCTTGCTGTGAAATAACAAGGAATGAATGTACTGAATGCTGGTCTCTGACCTTGGTAATAAGTCGATTTAATTGGATTTGATTTTTCAAATGTAACATCTCAAGTCAGCCATAAACTCAGGAATTAGCATAGCACATCTTGGCACAGGAGAGATTTTCAAGCCGCAGAAGGAGATGAAGTCCGTGCCCAATGAATTTCAAATTACACTGAGGATGAACTCAGCCATATGCATGTCAAACCCAAATTGTGCAGGCTCTGAGTGCAGCAGGCAGCACAGTTATTAATGGCTTACATTTGCTATTAGGAATGCAAAGTAGCTGCTTTGCACCCAGTTTGTTCTGACGTCTCCTCACATCAATGACCCATGTGACGGGTCAATAATTCACTCCGTGCACTCTGCAAGCTAAGAATGTGTTGCAAGTCAATTACACTCATAGAAATAATTAGGAGCACAAAAGTAACTGTAGGATTGGGATAGAAATAGCCTTGGTGGTGAAATATTGCATATCCCAGGCAAAGCAGAGTGTTCCTGCCTTTAGATCTGCAGCTCATGCTCCCCAGCCCCTTCCAAGGTCACTGAGCATGCTCCTGACAGCATGAAATGGCCTGAAAAGGGGTAATTTTCAGTGCCAGTATTTCAGGGAATAATCCCACGCAACTAAGTGCAATTTTCTTTCTGCAGGAGATGTATAAAAAAGTAGGACATTAGGCAAATCGCTGCCTGCTGAGATCTGATCCTCAAAATTGTTCCTGAAATTTGTTTAGCTTCCATGACATTAAATTGTAATAAATCCCAGGAACATTTTAACCAATCTGCTGGGCACAAGCAAGCTCTAATCCAGATGGACAAAATCTGCTTTATCAGACCCTGTACGGAAGAGCACAAAATGCCTTTACCAGCTCTGAGTTCAGCTGGGAAGTTCTGAAGTCAGGCTTCTCACAGCCTAAATCTTGGGCTGAGTCTAATGGCCGTGGCAGGTGCTGTAGGCTGTGCTGTGCATCCCTGGAATTAGGGCTGTTATCCACACCTTGGGGCAGGAGCCAGGGAGAGTTGAGGGATGGAAATTGCTGAGGTGAGAGTGGAATGGGACTAGATGTTGTTGAAAATCATGGGAATCTGGCCTCAGGAACCAGGGCAGGACAGAAGCCATCAGTCCCAATCTGAAGCACCTGTGATGGACAGAAATCTTCCCAGCCACAGGTGTCTGATCTGTGATTGTGCAGCCTGGACTGGCTCAAGGTGGAGCATCAGCCTGACAGGGAGCTGCTGCGCCTCAGGACAGCAGAGCCAGGGAGCAACAGCAGAGCAGGGAAAATCAACAGGTAGTGGCTGATGTGCTTCAGTGTCAGCTCAGCTTGTCACAAGGGCAGACACTTAAAGGAATTCAAAGGGCAGAAAACCTGTATATACCCAAAGGATAAGTGCATCTGTTAAGGAATGCAATGAATCCTTTCCCTCCTGAGCAATTCTGTAGCGTCACAGTGGTTTCTTTGCTTTCTGGATGTACAGTGAGAGTTAAGAGGTTGCATTGTCCCCCCCCAGATGCTCCCATGCCCTGTGGTGGCACTGTGGCCCACCTGACTTTGACTGCAGATATCAGGGAGTGCCTTTATGCTTCTGAGGTAAAAGCTGAGATCGAAAGCTGAAGTCCAAAATGTCTGTTAGTGGAGAGCAAGTCTGGAATGATGTTCCTTTCACCACATCTGCTGGGAAACTCCTGAATGAGAGGCAGGACACATTCAGGGGAACTGAACACATGATCATGAAGCACAGGGTCTGTTAATATTCCTGTCTAGGAGAACCTGATCCTACATACAGAAGTCTAGGAAACAAGGACAACTTGATTGCAAAACAAAGCCAAATCCAAGGAACAGCTGAGTCAGGAACAGACAGAACAGTAGCAGAAGAACTAAGAGTAGAAAAGCCCTCTTTAAACTATGTATTTGTGGGATTTGCTATGAGAGTACTGTTATTTAATGAAGGGGATGAGAGGTGCTAAGTAATGAGCAGCACAGACCTCAGGCTGCAGTGCAGCCTTTAATCCCTGGCAAGTGAGGCAGGCAGAGCTGGAAAATGCTTCACACAGTTCAGTGATGTAAATGATCCAAGGGTAGAGCTCCACATACACTTTGATCTTGAGAGAAAGCCCTCCTCACTTTGTTCTGTGTTTACACGAAGAAAGGGATAAAATGTAAAAGAACCACCTTCTGTGGGAAACAAATAGCAATAAGTTCTATTTATAGCACACCAGTGCTCCAGAAAGATCTCAGAATCCCTGACAGCTGTGCCCAGGGATCACTGCAGTTACTACTGAAGCAACTGTAGCACTCTAACAGGGCAGGGCAGAGGGTGCTGGGCAGTAAAATAGCACTTGGTGAAACCCCAGCATCAGTCTTAAAATAGCTTCACAGTTGCATGTAAAGTAGAGAAATGATTCTTATTTCCTTTGCAGACAGGGACCAGGAGTTAGAGATGGGAATATCTGAGCCCACAGAGTCAGGGCCCCAGCTCAACAACTGCTGTTTCCAGGCCAGTGAATCCTCACATGAACTATCCCAGGGGGCCTGGGGAGTGCAGCTACCACCGTCACATCCTACTGTACGTCTCCAAGCCTTTCCTCTCCAATCCTGCTGGTCTGTCTGGGAAGTGTTCAGGGGCTGGCCTTCCCAATGGAAACCTGACAAAGCAGGGTTTGAGTCTGGCTTACCTACACCAATGTGACAGACCTCTCTGCTCTGCTTGGGTTCTTGGCACCAAACCAGCACAGCACAGGGAGAATTTGGCTAGGTTAGAAACCAATGTCACCTTGATAAGCTCCAAAGGCTGGGCTGCTGGAATTACAGCCTAAGGTGAGGACAGTGCTCTTCACATTCCATGAAAATATTCCCTGGTGCCCTAAGCAAGGGAGAGATGGCAGCAGAGCCATGATGGCAAGGGTGGCATTCACACCAGGGGTAGCAGCAGCTTTTTGGACTTTGTATCCTATAAACACAGAGCAGCTCTTCCTGCTGCAGTCCCACACAGGGTGGGGGTTTATTTGCCTTTCCCTTACCTTCCTTAGGCTCACACACAGGTAGGTATGTGCTCAGGTATCCCAAGAGCAAATCAAACCCTGCCCCCAAGGATGAAGTTTGGCTGTGGCAGGGCCAGCCAGGCTCTTGGGTGAGTTCTGAGGTCCCCTTTACTGGGTCTGCTCCAGAGCTGGAATGAGCTGCTCTCTGAACTACCATGGGGAGAGTTTCTGTCACACATTTGCTGTCTTGTTTTTGTCTTTGTGCAGGCCCAGACAGAGGAGTTGCAATGTTCCTCCTGTGCCCTAAGTAAGGAGAACCCCTTCCCAATCCACTGAGTTCCTCAGTGTTGAGTTCTCTGCCCCCACCCCCAGAGCTGGGGCCTGTCTGGGGCTGTACCACAGCAATATCAGCTTAAATTCACCAGCACTTCAGGAAGAAAGCCTGTACAGGACCAGAGCCTTTATCTGACAAGTCAGTGCTGGGTGCTGAGGTATCCTGACAGCAGAGCAGGGTTAGACTTGTCAGTGCTCACAGGTGGTTTTGCCTTGGCAAAGTCTGTCCCCTGCTGTGTCCCCAAGCCCTGAACCAGCTGCCTTTGGGCTCCTGCAGCAATTGGTGACTGACACTTGACATTGCCAGCTTGGAGAAACAAAATGGGAGTTAATGATTCAACCCCTTAAATGCCTTAGCAAGGGACACCAAAATGCGGAATGTGCAGAATAGGCTCACATGACTCTGCCCATTTTCCCTGTGGCTTTTCGGGGGTGATTATGCAGCATTTGCCTTCCAGCCCTCACTGCTGAGGGTTCACTGCATTCAGATCAATTCCACATGTCCAGGTGAGAACCCATTTCCATCTGCCCTTCTCACACATTCAGGGGGCAGTGCCTTTGTCTGGCAACACAGAGCAGAAGTAGCCACACAAAACCTGCTTTTCTCCATTAAGAAATTCAGCTAAAAGCAAAAGGCTTTATGTTCAAGGCTTCTCAGCCCATCAAAATCAATTCTCTTAAAGTAGAACACAAATCTAGTACAACACTGGGGGTGAGTTAAATGCCTATTTTTTTTTTTTCTCATGCAACCACAACATGTCACACACAACTCTACTACAATGAGAATTATTTGCAGGGGTTTTTTTTTGCCAAATTAAAAATCCCAAAAGATATAATTTGTGTGAGAAATCATCTCTCCTAGACAGCAAGTTCCTACTAAACCATGAATATTTTCAGCGGAAACTATTTGTCTGAAAATAGAAAATAGTTCTGTTGAGAAATCCTGCTGGAAAAACAGCTCAGCTCCCAGTTCTCTGTGTCCAGACGCAACATCCTGGCATGGCTGCACCCTGAGCTGGTGCCTGGGAATTCCACACCAGCAGAAGGTACAGTGGGAGGTTCAGTCCAGCTGTGGAACTAACCTGGCATTGCAAAAATATCCAATAATGATGTTTTCTCTGGTACCTGTGAAGTGATGGTTGCTGAATCCTGGCTGATGGTTTTGTGCAGCCAGAGGTGCTTCCGAGTGCCACATTCCTGGAGGGGCTGTGGGCCAGGATGGGAGGGAATGCTGCTTCTGTTCCCTGACCAAACCCTTCCCAATCTTTGTGTATGGGATGTGTCCCTTCCTCTCAGTCAGCTGAAGCCTTTAACTCTCCCCCAGTAAATGCAGCCCTGGATTAATTTATGTGCAGCACTAATTACAGTATTACTAATTGCTAACAATGACGGTAATGTCTTTATTGCTGTAAATCCTTTATTTATATGTCTGAGGTAAATATTTTAACCTTTGAGGACTCCAAATACCCCTAAGCTTTCAGAAAACAAGATTTGCTTGAGTTCCCAGTGCTGCAGTGCCTGTTCTTTCATTTATTCACTGGCCTACGTTCCCATGAGGGAATTATTTCTTCCCCTCAGCTTTGTGGGGGAAACTGCAGCCCCTCCTTTCAAACCATGTGTGCAGGGCACAACATTCCTGGGTGGAATTAGTGACTGTTTGTTATCACAGAAATATGATTGAAAGGTGACCCAAGTCACTCTGGGGCTGCTCAACACCACATCAGGTGCCAAGCCCTACAATACAGGTACGAACAGTGAGAAGATCTCATGTAAGGCAGAGGGGTGGAATGCCCCTGGCAGGGCAGCACTTCCGAGGTGACTGAGTCCCTTGAGCAACCAAGGGCTCCTGTGGAGTCCCTACATCCCACAGGTGTCAGAACTGGCATGGTTCTGTTCCTAAAAGGCAGGACAAGAGGAGGGGAAGGGAGGGGACAGTGCATGTCCTGGTTATGTCCCTGCTGGCTCGGCTGGGCCAGCCCGGCTTCGTGCAGGTCTGGGACAGAAGGATGAAACCTCCCCCTTCTCCCATCTAAGAGGGGCACTTTGGCACTTCAGGGATTTCTTCACTGGGTGCTCCCACAGAGCTGGGTGCTCCCACAGAAATCTGGGGTGGGAGACACCTCTTCCAAGGATATTCCATTTTCTCAGTGGATATTATGGACTGATGCCCAGCCCCCCAGGCAGGCAGGCAGGTATCCCACTGCCTCTCCTGCATGGAAAAGGGAAGCTCAGGCACCTCACAGTAATTCTGTTTAGCAGGAGACAGGGCAAGGCAGGGGATAAGATCTTTGGGGTATCCACTTGAAATTCCACTTGGGCTTTAGGCAAATGCAGTTATTTGGGCTGGAGCTGTGACAAGACTCCAGCTTAGCACTGAGCCGGATGGAAGGATCGCATTTCCCACATGGAACTGGCATTTCAGGCAGCACTCTGGAGGCACAGTGCTCAGCGTTCCAAACTGCTGCCAGGGATAAATATTCAATGGTGGCACTGCCAGGGCCAAGAAGGAACCTTGCCAGTGCCAGCAGGTCTGGTCCCTTGGCAGATGTGTCCCTCAGGAGGATGCTCAGAGGATGGTTCAAATCAGATTCTGTACAGACAGACCCCAAGGCACACTGGCTGCTTTAGGGACCTTAGATTTTCTTCCACTCCCAATTGATTTGGCTTTCTGTGACAGTCCCTGATTCTGATTTTGATATAACCAACAAGACAGAATAGTGCAACTGTCATCCCCCCCCAACAGGCCCGTTCCTGCTTCATCCTGTCCCAACATGTTCATTCCTGCTCTCCATCCCATCCCATGCCTGCCCATTCCTGCTGAATCCCAGCTCATCTAGGCCCATTCCTGCTCTGCCCAGGACAGCTGGAAAGGGCAAATGATCTCTCCTCCCCAAAGGGCTCAGTAGTGAAGCAGCCAGCAGATAATACACCATGAGAGTAAGTGTTAGAGTTTGCTATTCTAATAAAAATGGATTTGATAAGGTATTAGGAATTGGATATTTCACATACTTTGTTCAGAGAAAGTTCAACAAAAAGAAAAACACAGAAAGGACTGAAAGAAGATCTGAGTTTTGCAAAGAACTGAACAGGACTGAAAAAAACAATCCTTTAACTCTGTATCCCCTTTCTTCTACCTAAGCTGCTTAGAACTTCCTCTGAATCCCTAACAAAGATGTATTTCTACGGCAGGCTGCGGGCTCAGGGAGCTGCTCTGTCTCCCCCTAATGATCCCGTTGTGCCATCTTGGCTCCCACACCACTGCTGCCAGGGAGGGCATGAGTGTGGAGCCACAGACACCAGAGCTTCAGGGAAAGAGCAGGAAATGGAACCTTGTTCCTGTCAGGCCCCCATCAAACATTCAACACCTTTTCCTTCCTTCCCCCTCTGATCTCCTTAAGAGCTGCACGTGGCTGAGATTAAAACCAGTTCCCCGGACTGAAATTTACCCAAGGAACAATTGAATGTTGTTATCCTCCACATCCAAAATTTTTCAAAACAGACCAGCTGAAAGGAAGTAAGAGCAAAGAGAAGCACTCAATAACATTCCTGAGGGAGCAGAGAGTCCATCTGCTCAGGAACTGCAAGGATTGGTTATCCACTTGCAGGGCTGCAGATAACAGGCAGAAATGCAAGTAACAGCTCTTCAGATATTTGGGATGGAGGCAGTGCTGGAGTGCTTGGAAAACTGAGAATGGAAACATGAAAGTTTCTGCTTCTTCAGGTGATCACTGGGAAATACAAGACTGGGCCAGGGAAGTGGGACCTCCTTGTTTTTTTATTGGTGAATGTCCCATGTGCAGGAACTGGAGCAGTGCACCCTCTATAAACACTTCATGCCTGGGGACTGCAGCACCTTCCCCAAGTCCCACAACACAGAATTCCACACTCCAGAAAGACAGCAGTGCCCTGTTTATTTGGGCCCAACAGGAAACATATTCTGGTAAACATTAGCTAGGATGTAGTTGGCCACCTCTGCTGATTTGAATTAAAAGGCCTTTAATTGCTGTATTATATAACTTGCTTTATATAATCTTCTCCAGACAGTCGGTGATATACTCACAGCATGCTTATCCACGAGGGAATTTTTCTCCTGCTGAAGCAAATCAACACATTTCAGCTGTGTGTGGGGGCAAGAGATTTGTTGAAAGGAGAATTCCTTTGTCATCCTGCCTGAGGAGAGGTGTAATTCTTCTGCCTCTTTGATCTGCTTGGGGGTAGCTTAAGCAGGGCTTGTAAAGAAGCCTCAGAAGGGGCCATGGGTGATTTAAAGAGGCAGGAGAAGAACGGTGGAGCTGGGGACCTGTTTTCAACGATTCAGGCTGAGCATCTTGTTCTCAGCTCTTCTGTGGTTGTTATCTGTTCAATTGCATGTCCAGATCCTCACTCAAATTCCAGGAGGTTTCCAGTGGAGACTGGATCAGAACTGTGATAGTAATTTATCATGACACCTGCTGTGAGGACATGGGCAGATTAGAAACCAGAATTCCTGCAGATTTCTCCCCTTCACACCCATTCCCTGAGGTTAGAAGCCCCTCTATGCCTAAGGAGTGCATGTGCAGCTCACAGTGCACAAGGTGAGACATCCCAAAATTTCACCCTGCCATTCTGGTAAAGCCAATGTTCACATTCGTACAGAAAAAGACAAAATGAACACAAGGGCCAGGTGAAGTTGGGTGCTTCTGCACAGTAAGTATAAACCCTGGAATATTTCTTGGAATAATGTGTTACACAGGAATATTTTATTTCTGCTTAAACTATGCATTAGCACGGACATATTAAAAGTGCATCAGGAAAATAAAACTTGAGAATTGTTCAGGAAAGTGTGACTTCATTCCCCTTTCCTCAAATGCGGGCTTAAAGTTTAACTTCTCTCAGCTCCATTTGCAACCAATAAATCCAACAGCAAAAGGGTGAAAAAGTACAGTACAAAGTGACCTTCATTTTTTCCTTTTATTGAGCAGGGGAGGAAGGTGATTCAGTCCAAGTGCAGAAAGAAGGCAGCTGTAAGAGACATAGAAAAAGGTTTATTCTTAGGGCTGCTGATACTAACAAGGACATTAAATAATAGAATTACTTCTGGGTTTACAAAATTAAATTAATTTGTACTTAGACTTTGTCCTTGATAATTTAGTATTTTCTCTTTGCTACTGATCGACACATGTGAAGATGTTTTCTGCTGCCAGTAACTGGGTCTGATGGGAGGATTTCTGGTTTAGCCTGCTGAGACATCAGGCAGCTTCCCTAAGTTAATATTACAGGGTAAAGGGACATTGCCAAACAGCAATTCTTGGCTTCATAAAGCTGTTGTGGTTGCAAGGGGACTCCCAGAGGGGGCACTTGGTCCTCCCATGTGCCAGGTGTACAACTGGCACACATGTTTTTTCCAGTGTTTAAATGGCTACAGTTAAATGAGACAAATTTCACAGTAAACTCCCACTAGTGTCTAATGGCTCACTTGGGATTATCCTTGTTTTGGATATATGAAATTAAAGCTTAGGAGAGGTAAACAGCTCTTGCCACAAATACTCACGCACATGAAATCAAGCAAAAATTGGGCAGCCCACTTACCACGAATTTGAGCCCAAGCATTTTGCTGCTGACCAAAAGGAAGCCTGGGTAGGCTGGTGATAGGAGGTAGGGTTTGAGATAAGGGTGTAGCATCTTTAGCTTGCTCTAAAAAAGTCATTCCTAAGGCTGGTTTTACTGTCTCTTCCTATTGGGAAGGTAAAGTAACAATAGAAACACAAAGCCCTCAGCATCTGATTCCAGGTGCACTCACAGGTTTTCCCAAAGGAAGCATCTCTATGGCAGCTGCAGGAACCCCAAACTCTCACTCTTTTTGGCTGGGGATTCTCCTCCTCAGAGACCCAGCAGGCTCAGAACACCCCTGTGTGAGTCAGCACTGGGAATATTTTCCCCTCAATTTCTTATTTTGTTTGGAAGCTGCAGCATTTTGTGTCAGGACACATGATCATAGCACAGAGCTCGTTCAGCCACATGAGAAGGATTTTGTTCAACAAAAGCTAAATAAAAAGGCAGCCATGGGTTCAGGACAGGCTCACTGTGCACTCTGGCAGCCAAACACATTTTATGCTTCAAGGGTGATAAACTCAGAAATCAATTATTTCTAAGAACTCCTAAGTTTTGGGTCAAAATCAGGCCCTAAGATGGTCCATGAACATCCCAGGCAGTGTCTGACTCTGCAGTGCATCAGCTTCTCCCCAAACCTGTATGTCTGAGTAACTAAAAGACTGAGAATTTTTCAGATGTAGGCTGATCAAATTCCAGTCTGAGCACTGGAATCTGTAGCATTTTCTCCATCAATGACTCTTATTCCCTGGGCCTCTTGTTAACATGGTCAGTCATAAAGGACAAAATAAGAGGGAGAGAGAGCTACACTTTCCTTTAAATGATCAGGTTCAGAAATCCATTCTTAATCTTAGCATCACCTTTGTGGTAAGCAAACACCCAAATTCTCCTGCTGGAGTTTAATCTTTTCTTTTGTTCTCACTTAATAATCCTATTTGAGATGCTCGTGTGACTCCAGGGTCTAAATTTCACACCTCCAAACCCCGTCTCTAACCACACTAAAAATAACTGCATATCTGGCTTAATTATGCCTTCTGTATCTGCTCCCCTTTGTCCCTTAATTTGCTATCCACATTTCATCCAGGGTCTCGTAATGTCGAGATACCCACAAAACTGCATCAACAGGCCAGGATTCATCTCCTAAGAGGCAGAAAGGTCTCCAAACCCAGCAGTTTTCCTCACACATGCCTACGATGGAGTTATTGCTGCTCCAGGCTTCACTTACACAGCTAAGCACAGGACAACATTAACACTTGACTGACTCAGAGTTTATTGAGCAAGCCTAAGTGATTGCTTTTGCTGGAATGCTCCTTAGGCAAGGAACTCTGAGTTTCCTCACCAGCTTGCTGGAACTCTTCCCCACCAACTGTGGGAAAAGATGCAAATTATATAACTTTGTCCTAAACGAATGTCTTGAGCCTGTGTCAGAGGTTCCCCCTGGCCTGCAGGTAGAGATTAAACCCCACTGGTTGTTGTTTCTCTCCCTGCATAGCCCTGTCAGCAGCGGGGATGTTCAGCTACCTCCGGGAACGCTTCACCAGCCACCTCCGGGAGCGCAGCCGGCGCCGGGCCAGGCTCGTCTCCAAGGATGGGAGGTGCAACATTGAGTTTGGCAACGTGGAACAGTCCAGGTTTGTCTTCCTCATTGACATATGGACAACCATCCTGGACCTCAGGTGGAGGTACAAGATGACCATCTTCATCTCCGCCTTCCTGGGCAGCTGGTTCCTGTTTGGGCTGCTCTGGTACGTTGTGGCCTACATCCACAAAGACCTGCCCGAGTTCAACCCCTCCATCAACCACACCCCCTGCGTGGAGAACATCAACGGCCTCACCTCAGCCTTCCTCTTCTCCCTGGAGACCCAGGTGACCATTGGGTATGGCTTCAGGTGTGTCACAGAGCAGTGTGCCACTGCCATCTTCCTGCTCATCTTCCAGTCCATCCTGGGTGTCATCATCAATTCCTTCATGTGTGGGGCCATCCTGGCCAAGATCTCCAGGTCCAAAAACCGAGCCAAGACTATCACGTTCAGCAAGAATGCTGTCATCAGCAAGCGTGGGGGGAAGCTCTGCCTCCTGATCCGCGTGGCCAACCTCCGCAAGAGCCTGCTGATCGGGAGCCACATCTACGGGAAGCTGCTGAAGACCACCATCACCCCCGAGGGGGAGACCATCATCCTGGACCAGGTCAACATCGAATTCGTAGTGGATGCTGGCAACGAGAATCTCTTCTTCATCTCACCCCTCACCATTTACCACATCATAGACAAGAACAGCCCCTTCTTCCACATGGCAGCAGAAACCCTCCTGCAGCAGGACTTTGAGCTGGTGGTGTTTTTGGATGGCACCGTGGAGGCCACCAGTGCCACCTGCCAGGTGAGGACATCCTACATCCCTGAGGAGGTGCTCTGGGGGTACCGCTTCGCTCCCATTGTGTCCAAGACCAAAGAAGGGAAATACAGAGTGGATTTCCAGAACTTCAGCAAGACAGTGGCTGTGGAGACTCCCCACTGTGCCTTTTGTCTCTACAATGAGAAAGAAGCCAAAGCCAAAGAGAAGAAAGGTTATGACAATCCTGGCTTTGTCTTGTCTGAAGTCAATGAAACCAGTGACACAAAAATGTAGTGCCAGGTATTCATGGGACTGATTTTCAGAGAGAATTAAGTCTTCAGAGGATTAATAAATAACTTGGTAAAACAAAATAGAAACGCAGGTTTGGGTTTGCTTTAACCCAGCATTTGTTTTCTCAAAAGCCTCCAATCAAAGAGGAGAAGCATACCAGTGATCACTATTTAACTACACTATATGTATTTCATAGAATTTATATTTTTATATCTATGGGACATTTAAGCTGCTATGTTGGAACGTCCAACTCAATGAAGTTTTCAGGGGCATGCAAAGATGCTAAAAAACCTGAAAAGATGGAAAGAAATTTTAGGATGTTAAAGATACACAGCTGCTGGAAGGAGAACATGAAAAGGCGAGACGGAAGGTAAAGCTAAAGAAACTTAAGAGACTTAAGAGCCAAAACATCAAAAATAATTCTAGTTGCCAAAGTTCTCTATGCAAACAGACTCTCTGGCTCTGGAACTTGAGCACCATTGAATTTTCTGAAACAATTCCTTCCCTCTTTCCTTGGGGCAGGTACAGATGCAGGACAGAGCAGTAAGACATGGGACAAGCTTAGGAAATAGAGAAGACAGAGTTTGGGCCAAGCTGCTGAATCTCCAACTCCAAAATGTGACTTCTCCTGTCTGAAAGCCTTTGACTTCTTTCAGGGATAGAGAGCCAAATGGAAATGAAACGGAAAAACCAAGGAGAAGCAGAGACCTACTCTGGGACAAAGGAATTTTGCAGCTTATTCCCAAGTGTCCCAGCCTTCAACTACCCTTCACCACCCCAGGAGCTGCCTGGATGGGGAATATGGAAATATTTGAAACCAGGTCTCCAGAAAGGTGGGGAAAGGGAGAACACATTGATTCCTTCACACCTGGCAGAGAGCACTCCACTGGGAGAAGAGAGGAAATTCCCAGCTCTGGATGAATCCTTCCAAAAAATCCCCAATGCAAACAGAGATTATCATACCCTTTGAAGCACAAAGGTCTTGTTCAAGCAAAAACACAGCCCAGGAGCCTCCTACCAACATTTGGCTTCAGATTTGGTTCCAAACTGTTCATCTCCCCACAGCCAAACTTGCATCCCTACAGGAAACAAGTCCTGCTTGGTGGGAGCTGAATAGTGCTGAACATTTTCTGGGGATGATTTTTGACATAAATGAAAAAAGAAGCTTCAATACTTTTTTAGTGAACTTCTACTTCCTTGCAGTCAGGTTTTGCTCCCCCCCCCCCAGTTCATCCTGTTACTGAGAGTTCTAGTGGCAGACCAGAGAGTTTTTGGGAACCCTTCCCAGTGATGTAACTCAGCTCATCAATTTTCAATGCTGCGGTAAAATGGAAATAGTGTTGAAAGCTGCTGGACTAAGTGGTTTTAAAAGAAGGAGAGAATTCAGCAGGTCAGATGACAAGAGAAAGTTGTGCTGCAAATGAGCACAGTGTGAGTATGAAAATCAAACTCTAGGAACCAGGAATGTTCAGGTCCCAGTCCCACTCTAGTGTGAACTCCTCTCTTGGGTCAGAACAAATCATTTTACTCTGTATCTCCAATTTGCCATCTGTAACACAGGACATAAACAATGACATTGTACAGAGAGCAATGTTATGAACAATAATGTCACTAAAGCACTTTAAAAGCTAGTTCTCAGCTGTGTCAATCTTTCCTCAGTGCACCACTGTCACACCCTTCTCCACCTCTGGATGGAAAGGTCAGCACACAAAGTTCTGCTCTCATCACACATCAGAGCTACCTAAGGTGGCTGCAGCAGGGCCAGAACTGTGAATAGAGAAGCAGGAGTGAGACCTTTGAGGTAACTCACAGAAACTGCCTGATATTTTAATTCTGCTGGATTGCAACCTTGCAAACCAACAGTGTAAAAAATACTTTACAGTCCCAATCACCACGGCACCTTAGTGCCCCTCATATAATCAGCTTGGAAGGACAGTTTTGAGCCCCCAAAACAAACAACAAGATATCAGTGGCCATGCACAGAAATCTCGGAGGAAACAGGGAAGTGAAATGATGTGTCCAGAGTCCCAGGGTGGTCTGAACCAAAAGGCTTTTCCATCCTTCCAGAGCTGCTGCTGCATTTCCTCCCAAGGCTTCCTGTGCAGTTCCCTGGGAATTATATCCCCAGAAAGTGGCACTGTCGGTGCTCGAGGCTTACAAGCTACACATCTTACCCTTGGGAAAATAGATCATCAAGATGCCTTTAATAGAAGCAGAAAAAGTGTCCCACTGGACAAAAATTCCAAGGACAAAGTCCAAGTGAAATCCATTTGAAAGGTCAAACCCAGCTGTGCAATGAGGAGTCAGAGAAGATTCCTACTTTAAGTACTGGTTTGGGATGTTAGTGCTACCGGGAAAAATAAATCAAATGCTCTGCAGTGCCTGTCCAAGAGGTGGTGCACACCCTCCAAAGCTTAAAGGGTCTCTAAAAATGCACTTCCAGTTATTGCCCCTGGAAAGCCTCCTCAAAATCCTAAACCTCAGCGTTCTTCCTGACACAGCAATGAAACCTTTTGCCCTATCTCTGCAGGGTGAGCATGAGGATGTGTTTTTCTATTTCTAGAGGTATGAAGTGCTACCACAGCTCAAGGAGAAGATAGCTGATCACCCTGCAGGGGTGGTTGCCTGGTGTTCCCTCTCCTGGCAGTCACACCTGCCTCTGAACCTGTGACACAAGGAAGCTATACCCGGGGAAATGTTACTGTGTTCTTTGAGTATTTTGGTGTTACTGAAGGGATCCAGGACCAGAGGAAATTCGAGGGGATGGATCCAAAGCTGACAGGGCCATGGCTGAGCTATCAGGCTCCCCTAGAGCAGGATCATACTGGGAGCTGACTGGGAATCCTGGCATGAGCCTCCTGCTGGTTGTCACCCCAGGAAGCCCTGCAGCAGCAGCAGATAGAGCTGAGGCAGAGCCCAGCAGCAGCACAACAACGAGTGGAATTTCCTCTGGCTGTCCAGGGAGAGCTGTTTGTCACCCGGCAGATAAAGGCCCGGCCGGGAGGGAGGTTATCGGGGACAGGCCACACGGGACACCCTCCAGAGGAAAGCTATTTTAGGGCCTGTCACCCCTGCTGCCATTAAAAGAAAGTTCGGTTAAGAGGATGAAAATAAATATAATCTTGCTGCACAGAAGTGGCTGAAGGGAACCACAGAGCTGATACTGGAAGAGAAAGGCTGAGTTCTTCATCCTGACAGGGCTTTGCTTTTCCAGCTCTGCTCAAGCCTTGCAGGTCCATGCTCTCTCGGGTGCCCGTCCTGCCTTTAGGCCTTCCCACAAACTGGGACACACCATGAAGCTGACAGCATGGTTCATACCCTGCAAAGGTCTAAGGAGAAAGTCCTGCACCTTCAGGAGAGCAAATCAGACCATTCCTGCTGGATTAAGGCCTAAAGGATTTCGCTGGGAAAGCCAAGCAGCCAGGCTTGGGAATAACGCGTCTGCAATAAACTTAATTTATCTTCTCGTTTCACAAACAACATGTTTCTTCTACTGTATTTATTTTAAACATTCATTCAAGCTGTGCATAATATTTCAATCATTTTGAAATAGATTTACCCTCCTGCTGGCAAATGAATAAGGCATCCTGCTGACTGCTGAAGAAAGAACCATGAATTAAAGTAACTGCTTTTGGTAAACTGACATGTACTGGTTTGCTGTCTGTCTGCACACATGCTCTTGGAGGAACTGGTGAAAAGACCCCCCAAAATAATAATAACAACAATAATAATAACAACAAAATCCCCTGGCACACTGTAAGATGCTCCCACTGACTTGCACTGCTGGATTGTGACAGACCACTGCTCACAGTCTGCCAGCAAATGCCTGGATATCTCCTGCCTGTACACAATTCCCTGGAAACTCTGCTGCACGCCCACAAGCGAGTCAGCAGTGAGCAAAGACACAAGTGGCAGCAGCCGAGGTGTCCCATCCCCTTCCCTCTCCCCAGGCAAACTGAGATGGTCATACCCTTGGGAATTCCACTGGGAACAGCCAGGATTTCTGCCTTATTTTTTCCCCCTAAAATCACTCCTGCCTTAATCCATGGTCGGGGTGCTGGCCCAGCTCCTACCCCCCACAGGAGCAGGGAGAAAACAGCACCAGGCCAGGAATGTGAGCAAAGGGAAGCAGAGAGGGAAACTGTGCAAGTTCCTAAACTCTCAGATGAATTCTCCTGATGCAGCTCGGGGAACCTCTGACACCACCATCACTGGCCCTAAATCACATCTAACCCCGTGGCATCATCATTAGAACAAGAGTGAGGAAGGCTGAAGCTCTCTCCGTGGCTGCTCGAATACACAAAAGATTCCTGAGGCCAAGCTGACATTCCTGTGGTGGAAGCATCTGCCTGAGGACACTTGTACTTGAACAAACTCACTGCTGTACATAAATTCTGCCTGCTCAGGGGAGGTGGATGAGCGAGGGGAGACTGGAGATGAGACTGACTCACTTGGAGGCTCCTTTTTTTATGCTGCTGGTCAAATTTAAGCACAGAAAGCATTAAGCCCTCCCTCCCCTGAGCAAACAACATCCCAACCAGCTGTGCAGAATCACCATGTTAATCCGTTGTGACAGCCCAGCACGGAGACAGGTCGGGATGCTGGGGAGCACAGGGGTTCAGGGGAGCATGAGGATGCAGGGGGGCACAGGGATGCAGGGGGGAGCACAGGGATGCAGAGGAGCATGAGGATGCTGGGGAGCACAGGGGTGCTGGGGAGCACAGGGGTGCAGGGGAGCACATGGGGTGCAGGGAAGCAGCGATCCCCGCGGTGTTTTCTGTGCCGCTGCCACAGGATGGCACCGCTCACCTGCGCTTCAGCCGCTCCGCAGCCCCGAGCTCCGCAGGGCGACCGCGGGAGCCTTGAAAAGCAAAGCAAGAATTTATTGGGATTGTTCCGCGTTTTATTACACAAAGTTCAATGCATTTAGTGGCTCCGTTTTGGCACGGGCCGTGCTAGCAGGATCTATTTAGTCCCTTCACAGAAGTGTTGGGAATTCTCAGTGGTGAATTCGGAGGAGATGTGTGAGTGGAGGGCTGGGGACTGTAAACATAGGCTGCTGCAGCACCCAAAGTGGAGCAGGGGGATCAGGAACGGCGAGGCTGGGTCTGGAGAGACCCATATTCCATAGGGAACTCAGCTCTGGAACGTCAGACCAGACACTGCTCCCTGCTTTGTGCCTCAATTTCCCCAGCTCTTAAACCGAACAGCACAGAGGTGCTGGGTTAATGCTTGGATTCCATACCTCAGAGGGCTTTTCCAAACTCACTGATTCCACGATTCTACCACAGACCACCTCAGGACAGCCCCGAGGCCTCGCTGTGTTAGTTTTGCAGCAGGTTCCTGTTCAGATGAAGCTCTCCGGTGCTCTAGAAGCGCTCCTGGTGCAGCCCCAAGGAGTCACTGTCACTGAGGCAGAGCCTGCAGAGCCATCACATCCCATGGGATGGTTCTGAAAGCCCAGATCACATCCCTTTGTGCTGCTGTGCCTGAAGCTCCACAAACACTGCCATGGAACCAGCAGAGAGTCCCAGGATGGTTTGGGCTGCAAGGGACCTTAAAGCTCATCTCCTTCCACCACCATGCCAGGCCCCCCTTCTCCCCTCTATCCCTCATGGAGCAGGATGCTGCTCCCCTAATTCCTACAGCAAGGTTGGGATGCCAGTACCCCATGGTTTTCAGACCTTGGAATGTGCTGGCTGAGGATTTTGGGGAGCTGCTCAGCTCCCTGTCAGCCTTGAGCCTTCAGAAATGGAGTATTAAGGCAAGTTTTAAATCCTCCACAGAAACATCTGCCCCAAGCTGAATTCCCTTCTTAATTTGTTTTGCCTTAATATGACAGTACACTATTATATCAAATACATATATATATACAGACACAATTATATCCAAGATATATGTGTATATATACTGTTCTATGAAATATGCATAAATCTATATAGACTCACAGGTTTATGTTTAGGTTGGAAGGGACCTTAAAGCTCATCCCATTCCACCCTCTGGCACGGGCACTATCCCACATTGCTCCAAGCCCCATCCAGCATGGCCTTCAACACTTCCAGGGGTGTGGCAAGTGTATAGGTAATAGATGTAATATATAGATGTAATATATGTAATAGATGATAGATAGATAGATAGATAGATAGATAGATAGATAGATAGATAGATAGATAGATAGATAGATTAGATAGATAAATAGATAGATATGTATTATACATGGGTCCTGAGGGAGTGAGGGAGACCCTCAGGGAAGGTGTTCAGGTTTCTCCAGGTGCCCCCTGCCAACATTCCCAGCACAGCCCCCTTCAGCCACTGCGCGGAGACTCCGGGAACGCCACCCCTGTGCTCCAAGGGCTGGAGATGTCCCTGCCCAGCCCGGCATGGCTGCAGGGAGGAGACTCTGCTGGCTTGAGCACGGCGCTCCCAGCAGCAGGGAGGGGACGTACATCCAGCACTGGGCTTCACAGCTCCGGGAGACAGAAACTCAGGGAGAAGCCAAAGCAAGTAACAAGTTTGCAGCAGTTCCTGGAAAGGAAGGAGCCAGTCCTGGTGGTGAAGTCGCACCAAACTGCCAGAGCCCCAGGCTCCTCATTCTCCTTCACCGCTGCAGCTTCAGATAAGAACTCCAGGACAGAATCCTGTTGTGCCTGCCCCCGGTTAGCAGCAGCAAGGTCTCTTCACGTGGGAAACCTCCCCTGCCCAAAGCCCTTCCCGCTGCAGTTATTATCCCGGCTCGGGGGAGCGGCTCAGCTGCCAGCCCAGCTGTGCCCATCCCCTGCCTACACAGGGAAGGTCCTTGGGGTTCCTTGGGGGGTGCAGGGCTGATGGTCTTATTGCTGTCATGACTCAAAACTACTCTGCCTTTGGTCTTCACATTCAGTGGGTTTGGTATCAGGCTCTGTTTGCTGCTCTTAAAGCCTGGAGAGCTGATTTTTGCCAAGGATCTCTAATTCTATTCTGATATAATAGAAAAATCTGAGCTTCATGTGCAGGGATTTCTATCTCTGTAGTGGAAAAAAATCGTAACCCACAAGCTAAATTACATGTTGTCATTCTCCACACAACCTTAATCAGAGGTCTCTCAATTCTTTTCTGAGAGGACAAAAAGGTCTGAGCTTTATTTGCAGCGAGTCCTGATTTCACAGATGAAAATTGTCACGTGTATGTTATGCTGAGTATTGCGCAAAAATATACAAATAAGGTCTTTGAAGTGAATTTATAAACACCATCCCCTGACGTGTCCCTGGACTGCAGCTCTAATTAACACCAAATGCAGCCACGCTCGGTTTGATGTGGGAGAACAGACTTTGGTAGGCAGCAGGCTGAAGTCTCACCAACTAATTTCACAGAAGTTATTAAAAATACTGGATCAGCATAGCAAAGCAGCCTGTAAAAACTCTATTATTGTAATAGGATAATGAAGTAAAGCTGTCTGCTTTCATCCAGCATTTACAGACTGATGGCTCTTTCCCTGTGACACAGAGGTGGGAAACAGCAGCTGGGTTCATCCCTCCTTGGAGCACAAAGCTTCAGGCCCAGGCATTCACTGAGGGCCATGGATGTGGATGAAGCATTGCTGGGCAAGTCCAGCCTCACATTAAATATTTACATCAACAGAAGTTATGGCAGATTTCCCCCGTAATTAATGTCTCATCTGGGCTGGAGTGCACTTTTTGGGCATGATTATGAGAATCTGTCTTTGTCTTTACTAAGGGAAGGTCTTGACACAGGAAAATCCCTCTCCCCTGTCCTGGCACAGGGAAATCCCTCTCCTTTGCCACAGTACTCTGTCAGAAATCTGCAGCTGTCTGGAAGTTCACCCTCAGGGCTAAAATAGAATTTTTAAGTATATAAAGCAGGAAGGCACCAGTGTGCACAGCAGGTGGGTTCTGGCATACAGGAATTCTGGACAGGAGTGATCTCAGGTGCTTGACTCTGGAAGGATTTGTTACCCCCTAGTTTAGAGCATCTAAAACTCCTTAAGCTAGGAGCTCCACCTTCCAGTGGGGATAAAAATCCTGCTTCAAAATCCAGTTCAAAGCAGGTTCTAAACCTGCTGGCTGGAGAAATTCATACACACAGAGGCAGGACCAGCTCAAACAGAGAAAAGCAGCATAGAGATCCAGCCAAGAGAGCCAGAGCTCTGAGTCAGCCAATGCTGATTCTACTCAATGTATAGGCTGCAGTCTCTATTTATAGATAGAGGAATGTAGAGTTAGTTCCAGTTTGGCATGTTTGAGCCAGATCCCACTCAGGGTTTGAGGCTGGTGGAATAAAGATCCTGGAGAAATACCAGATCCTTGGAAATCAGCAGCTGAATTCACCCTGATTACAGCAGGAGCTGGGTTTCGTGGGGAGCTCTGAGTCCTGAAAGTTGATGTAGAGGTTTTCTGCTGCCCCTGTTGACTTCCAGCTTACAGCAATGAGATACCAACCAACTGTCTAGTAAACTTTCTGATTTAAGCCTGAAATACTTGAATTCCATCTGCCTTGTCCTCCTGGGAAAAGCAGAAAGTAGCATTAGGGCTGTCAAATTTCTTGTTTGCTTTGTCCCAGTAAGCCCCAAAAACTTGGGATGGGAGGGGAGATCCCCCTGTTCCCACCCCTGGTGCTTCCAATGCTGCAAAGACAGGCTGATTTTGAGGGACACAAATTACCAATATCTGTCTTATTACTCTTTCTGTACGTGAGGAATGAGAATTTTTAAAATCTTACGGAAATGCTCTAAAAAGTGCCTGGGAAATGCCTCAGCAGTGTGAGGCTGTCTGGAACTCTGGGCAGAGATCTCCTTGCTCTGAGATCTCCTTGCTCTAAGATCTCTGGATTCCATGGGAATGCCTGGAGTGGGAGGCAAAACCTGTCTAAAGCTAAATATTAGTGAATACTAGAAAGGATTAATGCCAGCAAGTACCCTGAAGGGAGGGATGAAAGGAGGCAGAGAAGACCTGAGCTGGGATGCTGCTGATCACCTCCCATCTCAGGAGGGCTCCTTTAACACACTGGGCAGCCAGAATCAGATGGTTTGTAAATTGTTGGTTATTTTAAAATGTCTTTTTTTCCTCCCAAGGCTCCTACTGGCCAAATTTTGCTACCAGGGACATCTTTGCACTCTGATAACCTTCAGATTCTGCCTTTAGATGCTTTTGTGCAATCTCATCTTCTGATTTTCCTATTACTGGCAGGCAGGCAGGACACGGTATTCAAATAAAATACTTGATATTTCCACTGATGCTGCACAGCCAGAATTAATCTCACTGGTGCTGCAGTGGAAAACAACAGAGATAAGCAACAAACCACTCACTCTTGTGACTAAATTGAGCAACTCTGGTGGAATCCACAGAGGGAGCAGCTCTGGGGTGCTGGAAGTGGCCCTTTTCCCGGGCCAATCAAGCTTTGTCCTGGTGCTCAGCAACAAAAGGTTGTGTTCAGGAAGGAAGTGCTGTGCTTGTGCAGCCCTGGCTTCCCAAGGCTTTATCAGGTCTGCAGGAGCTCCAGATATCTCTCAGGACCACTGTGCAAAACTGCAGGAAGTGCCTCAGCATGACCTTTACCCACAATCAGAAGATTCCTTGGCAGAGCTTGTTTTTGCAGCCTCCACCTCAGGAATGCTGTGGAGCACTGACTCTCCCTGGGGTTTGGGGATAGGTGGGAAACAGGAGCAGGCTGGGCACACACTGACACTCCTGGGTGTCCCTGGGGCACCCCAAGAGCTGCCTTGACACTTCAGTTTTGGAGCTCTGGCTGCCCTTCCACCTTCTCTGTCTCTTCATGGACAAGAGCCTGGGGTTTAATCCTTTCAACAACCAAATCCAGTCTGATCAACTCTGGCAACAATTTTCTGGAATGAGTGGTCAATACTACCGGGATCAGGATGGGTTGCCACTACTGTGGAGCTGCTTGCCTTCCCTTTTTAGCTAAATTTAATTTCAAGTGCATGCAAGTGTGAGAGGGGAGGGGGAGAGTGGGACAATATGATGCCTTAGAGAAGAAAGCCACCATTTATTTTGTTACTTTTTTTTTACATCATCTTCTTCATACAACTGTTTCATTGTAACATTAATACATTTAAAAAAAACCCAAACCACCAAGATAGCTTGCAAAATTATATATATATTTTAATATCCAAAAAGTACATTGCATATATATAGTAGCAAAAGCCCCATTTCCATGGGTAGTTCCTTCATACTTAAATTTTGCGATTATTGCAGAAATGTTACTTAAGAACACCCCAAAAGCACTAAGACCTAACTGTATTAGCTTGATCTTCTTTCCCACTTTGTTAAATAATGGCATCAGTGCTTGTGTTTAACGTTCTGAGCAGACTCCAGCGCTCTGGTTTCAGACTCCCCTCCTGCAATCGGATGCACATGGACCAAATCCCACCCCCACAGAGTCCCAGGGGTTGGTCTAGACTAGATAGTTGTGATCCTGTTAATTGGCTGCCACTTAACACAAGCTAGCTAATGGGTTGTACATGGAAATCTCGCCCCCCAGACATCTGTTCCAAACCCCAAATGCTTGTGGTTTACCCTCTGTTTATGGCACCAAACCGCTGCTTGTGCAGTGTCACATTCACATGTGCAAAGCTGGGGATGGCTGAGAGTTCTGGAAGGGGTCAGATTTCCACAGAGCCCCCCAGCAGAAGCCATCAAAAAGAGGAGTATTTTGTCAATTTATCTATGAAGTGGTTAAGATCTTCCCAAAGTTCAGGATTTGGGTGAAAAGCGATCACAGAATATTGCAATGGTTGCGTTGAGATGTTGGGCCTGTTTTCAATCAACCTCACTGCAAACATGGGAGTAAGTGGAGTTAATTTGCAGACAGCCACAACAGACTAACACAGAAAATCCTTTCCTCCAGACAAACACAAAGCAATCTGGAAGATTTCTGGTCACTTTGGGAGTCAGTCATGGATCCAACTGCAGGACCAAACCTATCTCCAACAGATACATTACTTATGTCTAATTTTTTTTTTTTTAGCAAAAAGTACAAAGCTACAGCCCAAATGTACAGATTGAAAAGATGTACAAATTACATTAAAAAAATAAACAAAAACAACCGAGCTGATAGTAAAAAACAAACCTGCATTTGTGACCGAGGTCAACTCGTTTTATTTACTCTTTCTTTTAAAATTGTGAGATATAGGGAAAAATAACTCTGCATAATTTATACAGTAATTTGCCTTCTTGTTTGTTGACCCTTGGTTTGACGGTCTGACAAACGCACAGCGTTCGCGAATCGGTGCTTCCAGAGCCCCACGGCCCGGGCAGAGCCAGGGCCTGCTGTCGTTTATTCACTTCACTTCTGCTTTCAAGGAGTGTCGGTGCTTGACCTTGTGTTATGCTTTACTCTGGTTTCTGCTGCTGAGTTCACACACAGTCGGATGAAGTTGTACTCTAGAAAAGTTCCTTCAATGCCCTTTACTTCTTAAAATATACATGTACATATATATTTAATTTCCAGTTGGGTGAAAATCCTCCTCTGCTTAGAGCTAAGATTCCAGTTGTGGTCCCTTGCAGCCCAATGTCCTCCGCTGAATGGTCAAATGGCCAGTGAGAAAAACCCCATTGTGGTCATCTTTTCCTACAACCCACTACTGGATCTTATGCCTTGTCAAAAGCCTTTGAATCCTTAAAAATTCCTCTTTTCCAAAAGCTAATAATCATTCCAGGGACTGGTGAACCATCTTCATTGTCACTTTCTACGGAGGACACAAGCCTTAAACACCAAAGAAAATGCAGAATACTGGCCCACAGGAGCTTCCATCTCTCAGTTCAAGACGCAAGAGGCAAAGTTACAAAAGTAAAAGGTTTGGTCCAGGAATAACAAATATCCAGTTTTAATTCTTCCCCAGAAAGGCCACAATTATCCATTAAGGGTCCCCCCAAAAACCATAAAAATCCCAGGAGTAAAGAAAAAGTCCAACCAGACTGCTCAAGGCCACTGACAGATCAAAGCATTTAGTAATAGCTGCCCAAGTGTGGTGCGACGTGGGCGTTGGGGTGGCGGGGCACATTGGGGTTGGGGTAAATGCTTCCTGCAGGGGAGGTCCAATAGGGGGAGGCCGCTCCAAAGAAGCTGGATGATGTGACAGGCATGGAGGAGGGGTGCGGGGGCACAAAGTTCACCTTCTGCTGGTGGGCATGGTAGGATGGCATGTAGGACAGATCCGACGGGTACTTGTACATGGAGGACTCGGTGGGGTGGGGCTGCAGGGCCTGGGCGATGCCGTGAAAGTCAAATTTGTAGGCATACCTCTTGCCATGCACTTTGGTCATAATGTTCTTGTCGTAGTAGTATCGCAGCGCCCGGCTCAGCTTGTCATAATTCATGTTGGGTTTACTTTTCCTCTCTCCCCAGCGCCGCGCCACCTCGTCAGGGTCCGTCATCTTGAACTCTCCGTTGGTGCCCTCCCAGGTGATGCAGCTGGCATTGGAGCTGTCCGACAGCAGCTCCAGCAGGAACTGCCACAGCTGGATCTGCCCGCTCCCTGCAGACACGAGCCAAGGGGAAAGGAAATGACTCGGGCCTTCCTGCTCTGGGGCACAGACAAAGGCAGGAAACAGAAGGACTATCTCGACTGGGAACTGCTCCTTCAGGCCTTGGAAATGCGGCCCTAGGAGTGGATAAACTGTTCCCAGCAAACAAGTTACTCAACCCTTTGTTCTGGGCCTGGGCCTGAGGTCACGTTACATTTCATAATGGTTGCCTTTGGTCTTAAAATCCTCGGGCTATTCTTATGAATAGCCCGGCACAGCTCTGCAGAGTTTTCACTGACTGGTTAGCACCAGTGTACTTCACCCCTCCACTGCTCACTGCTTGCCATAGAGATTGCTTAGGATAACTCCAGCTCTCTTTCCAGTGTGTGATTTGTTCCCCAGCTGACTCCTGGTTTTACTCAATTTGTGTAGTTGCACAAGTAGTAAAGGGTAAGTTGAGAGCCTTAGGAGGATGTTTCCTTACAGGAGCCCCATGTGTACAAATTTGGTTAGTTCAGGCAGGATTTGCTCCAGACTTACTGCCTACAATCAGGGATTATTTACTGCAGATGATGTGCTAGGGACAGTTACACTGTGACTTTCAGAGATGTTTTGTGCCTTTTTTCTTGTAACCCACAGCAGGCAGTGAAAAATTAATCTGCACTGCAAATTTGAGAGACCAGCCCTTAAGATCCCTATAAAACTCTTCTTAGGGAATGCTTGGTTTGGGTCAGAACAAAGGATGGTGATTTTGTCCTGACAGAGATGATGTTGCATCACTTTCCTCACTTTTCTTCAAGGATTTTGGCAAAAGCCCTTGGAAGTCACAGCTACCAAGTTCAGTGGCTCTCACAGGTCCCCCCAAGGGTGCAGGGGCAGCAGCTGCTCCCCCAGTGCAGGCTGGAGCAGCAGCTCCAAGGAAAAATTCATCTCTTTGATAAGAGAGGTCTGAAATGTAAAATGAACTCACCTGGATTGGCAAGACGGCTGCTGGTGGGCCCCAGGATTTGGTAGGGATCTAAAAAATAAAATAAAGTTAAAAAAAATCACCCAACAAAATTTAAAGGATGATTCATCAAAAAGACACTCCAGGTCATTAAGTTTGTTCTAGAACCCAAATTTTCATTTTCTTTCTTTACTCTTTCTGCCTCTTCTCCCAGGGCCTGGAAGTGCTCCTTTCTTTCTTAGCAAACAGCCTCCAAGTATTTCTGGAATCCAAAATGGCACAGCCACAGTTTCTGGCAGTGCTCTCAGATCTGCCTGTTTTTGCAGTCTGGGATCTTCTTGGACATACCCTGCACTGTAACAACCAGAAAACATCAAACGTGGAAAAAAATCTGTGGGATAGGAGAACAGCCACAAAGTAGGAGCAAATGTATTTCTCCTTACAAAAAAGAGCTAAATAAAAAGGAGAGCAGATGAGATTTTCAGACTCTCTTGTTAGCAGCTGAGCTTGCTACCCTGGGAGGGAAGGAAATATTCACCCAAGCCTCTCTTTGTGAAGCAAACACAACATTAAGAGATGAGAGTAACAGGAGTTTGTTGCTGGCTCCACCAAGGCTGAGTGGCTCTTGAAAACCCCACAAAGCATTTATTAGGAATGAATTCCTTCCCTTTCTATGGGGCCTCCTCAGCCCTAATCTCTACACTTCTCCTCTGCCTCTCTCTGGTTGTGGTGATTTGGATCTGCAGTGTTTGCTCGCGGATTGAATCAGTGCCAAGAGAACCAAGCCCCAGAGCAGAGGAAGGGGATGGAAAGCAGCTGTGCCGGGCAGGAAAGGTGGGAAGGCAGCAGGGAACACTCTCTGCTCTGCCCAGTGGGGCTGCTTTCCTCCTCTGCTCTGCTCTGGAAGCCCTGCTGGAATGGCTGGAGATGCTTCCAGTGGGAAGGGACAAGCTGGGATGCTCCAAGGGGATCAGACACTGCAGATCCTGGCACTGGGATGTTCCTTTGCCCGGGGAGGGGCAGAGCAGCCACACAGAGCCCGTTGGGAAGAGCTGCTGGCACAGCTCAGACCCTGCCCTGAGCCTTCCCCTGCCTGTCCCCTGCCTGGGGCTGCTCCACACAGGAATTCCCCTAGGCTGCTCCCAGTGCAAGGGTCACAGAATCCACTCCCACCTGGCTGGGGCCGCTGCTGCTCCGTTGTCTTATTCACATTTTGTGTCCCTGCAACAGGAGGGCCTGGAAAGAGATAAGGGGTTTATAGGGACAGAGAACAGGTACAAAGTACAAAATTCATCCCACAGGAATCACAGCAACTGCAAGGGAAAGGTTTGCTCAGACTAGGAGCTGATATTTTGGGATAGCACTATAAAATTAAGAGACGTCCCTAGAAATTTAAATTTTCAGTGTAAAATGAAAATACACCAATAAGGAAAGCATTATATAGATATTTATAATTTGACAAATTGGCAGTGAGACAAGAAAAATATTATGTAGATACTTCATCAATTTTCCTTTATTGCGGCTGAACTTCCATTCTAGTTTGCATCCATGTTGTGAACGAAAAAATGGATTAAATACATAAATTCTGACTTCCTTCCACATTGGAGCTTTCCCCACATTTTTACAAATGCAAATTCTTTTCCAGGAAAAAAAAAAAAAAGGGGTTTTTCAAACATTTAGTTGAAAATATCATGGTGATTTGTATAAATCCCTTTAAAAAGGTCTGCTCCTCCTCTTTATATCAATTCTCACAACAGAAAACTGTGAATAATAATAATTATTATCAAAGAATAATTCTCACATTTGTGGTAAGCACAGCTCAGGAAGCTGCAGAGCAAAGGGAAGGGACTCTGCCAGGTGCTGCCACAGGGATTTCCACCTTGCTTAGGGTCAGATGTGCCCACCCTGCCCAGGGAGAAGCCCCAGCAGTGGGATAGGGGACAGTGGCTCAGAGCCAGCAGGTTGTGCCACTGCAACACAGATTTTAGGGACAGAGAATTGGTCTGGGATGTCATCCTCCTACTGGGAATCCAAGGCACTCTAAACCCAGTAAGAACAAGAACTGGGCATGAGCAGAGCTTGAGCAGAGGGCCCCATCTGCCTGCTGGGATTTGCCTTTCTGGAAAGTTGGCAGAATTTCTCAGAATGTGCCTGAACTGTCCAGTTCTGTCCCTAAAACCACCACAGCAGGGGACAGGCCTGTGATTAACAGGGTGTCTGTGCAGAGGATTTGCTTCTGGCCCCTTAACCAAACCCTATAAGTATTACTCCATCCGTAACATCATCCTACATCTTATCTGTCCCCAGTTCTACCTCTTATCTATCCCCAAATCTTCTGTCCTTCTGACAATCCTAACACAGGCCAGATGAGCCCAAGTCTCATTTGAATTTTCTATTGCACAGTTTGTGATTCCCACTGGGACAACTTACTTTTGGAGAGGCCAGAATTCCCATTACTGCCCCATCCTGCTCTCCTGACTGCATCATAGGAGGGATCTAATGACAAAAGACAACAGGCACAGAGGGGTTGAAATTAACTTTTCTTAGAAAAACACTTGTAATAATCTGGCTTTGCTTTGTGGTTCTAGCTAGCTTGGCTGCATTTTTTTCCTCCCCCACATCTCCAGTACTCTCCTAGCCCCTCACAGAAGTGTGAAAAGGGGTGTAAATTCAGCAATGGGGCTCTTTGGGCAATTCTCAAACCTGACACGTTCTGGCCACAAAGTGCTGTCATTGCACTCAGTGGAATTCAGTGTGACCCACCCCAGCCAAAAGGAGACCCCTTTCTCTTATCCCAAAATTCAGAAGACCACAGACTGAGGAGGAGGAAGATATGAACCCTGGAATTATTTCACAGAAATTAAATGAGGATTTTAAACCTGGGGAGATTGAGGATTTGAGGTCACAATAAGGCAGCTGCTTCAAGGAGAGGAAAAAGGGGGAAAAGCAGCCTCCAGGGATATCCCAAGTGTCCCTCTGCCCAGCATCTCCTGCCTGTGGAGCTGGGCAGCTCCCTGAGGAATGAGCTGGCACATTCCTCCAGCTCTGGGAAAGCCACTGAGGCTTTGAAATTACAGCCTTGCAGTTATTGGCATGGGAAGGAAAACAGAGAGACGGGAGAGGGGAGGGTAGAGGAGCCAGAGGAGGAGGGAAGAGAGGGAAACGGGGGAAAACAGGGCTCGGGTGATCTGCCTGTTTTTATTTTTATTTTACTTGTTTGTTTTTTTCCCTTTTTGCCGAAACCACAAACCCCACTGCAAATAGATCAGACTGGAAAACAAACCACTGTGGTTTCAGCTGGGGCAGAGAGTGGGATGGGACAGCTTGGGAAGACGGAGGGGAAAGCCTCATCCACACTGTTCCAGCAGGGAGAACTGTCCCAAAGGCATCCCTGTCCCATTCAGGATCCCTGTCCTCATTAGGGATCCCTGTCCCATTTGAGTTCCCTGTCCCATTCTGGATCCCTGTCCCCATTCCGGATCCCTGTCCCATTCCGGATCCCTGTCCCCATTCCAGATCCCTGTCCCCCTTCCGGATCCCTGTCCCCATTCCAAATCCCTGTCCCCATTAGGGATCCCTGTCCCATTCCGGATCCCTGTCCGCATTAGGGATCCCTGTCCCATTCCGGATCCCTGTCCGCATTCCGGATCCCTGTCCCCATTAGGGATCCCTGTCCCCATTCCAGATCCCTGTCCGCATTCCGGATCCCTGTCCCATTCCAGATCCCTGTCCCATTCCGGATCCCTGTCCCCATTCCGGATCCCTGTCCCCGCTCCCCTTGCCAGACAAGGAGCAGGAGTGCTGGGCACTGCCCTGGTCCTGTTGGGACCTTTCCCCCAGGCCCGGTCTCCAGTCCCTGCTCTAAACAAGGTGCTGTTTGCAGGGAGGCATTTTCCTGGCTGGAAAAGCATCGTGTAATCCCAGTTTATCCCAGTGACACAGAGCTCTCCCAGTGACCAAGACCAGGAAAGCAGGGACGGGGTCTGGAGCAGTCCCTGCCTTTTCCCATGTCCTCCCTGCAGCCAGGTTCTGACTTGCATTGCTTCTCTGGGATATCCCTCTGAATTATTGCAACCAGAGCTATCAGAGCCATGTTTGGGAAACACTTTGTAAAAACCTGAGTTCTGCACTGAGAAAAGCAAAACCTTCAGCAATGTCCACCAAGTGAGATGTTAATGTACATTATGTTTTGTTCAATCAGTAAACAGTTCTGTAATGTAACATTAATGGAAATGCCATATGATGATTCTGTCAAAAGAAAGGCAGCAATTCTTTTTCCAACAGAAAAATCCCTTTCAAAACTGGGAAAAACTTCCTTCCCAAAAAGTAGCAGAACTCACTGAAAATTTTCAGTTTTTTTCTGATTCTCCTTGGAGCCAGATCATTGATTCAAGGGAATCAACTGCTACAAAGGAGTTGCTTGATCTAGAGTCATCAACATGTTTTGAGTAAATAAATAGGCCATGATTTGGAGAGATGATCCTCCTCTTCCTCCTCCTTCTCCTCAAGTTTAATCCAGGCTGACTGAGTCCTTTTCCCTCAGTTTTTCCTCTATAAATACGGATTATGGAGCCAAGTGTGGGAACGTATAGGGGCAGCCTTTTGTTGTAGGATGAGATTCAGTCCTGAGTGTGACTCTGCCGTAATAAGAAGGGTTAAATATGATATTAAGCCATACAGACCCTGCTATTGAAACACTGTGTGCCCTTAGCTACTGCAAGTTTCCAACTCTTTCTCTCTCCCTAAAAAAAAAAAAAAAAAAAAAAAAAAAAAAAAAAAAAAAAAAAAAAAAAAAAGAAAAAGAAAAGAAAAAGAAAAAATAAAGAAAAAAAATCCAAATGCAGGAAGATATTTTTGTTTCACAAAAATCCCTGCAACGTGAAAGAACCACACCAGCCCTCCTGGCTTCCAGGCTCAGGCTTGAAAGCTGAATGTGTTTAAAGCAAAATGGAAAAGGCAGAGGCAGGGAACCCATCCAGAGACTCAGGTTCCTGAAAAAACAGGATCATTCCCAGGACCTGACGCTCAGTGGCTCGAAGAGATCCTACAGAAGCCCAGCCAGACAGTGACAGAGAGAGTCTTACCTGTCATTTAAACCATTTGGATTTTACACCAAAACTTACCATGGGATGGAAATTCAATTAAAAGACTTGGACTGGGGTTCTCTCCTGGTGTAAATCAGCAAATGGCTACAGTGAAGAGGGGGCAAATTTATCCCAGAAAGGATCAGGTCCCCATGTCTGGTTTAGACTTAAAAGGCCCCATGGAACAAGAGCCCTATGAAAAATGTGTGTTCAATACAAAATGGAATTAAAGAGCAGAAAATAAATCATAGATGCTTTCAAGAACTGTCATTCTGCAGCTGTCTGGTTTATGTCCAGAAATTCCCCAGCCTGAATGCTCAGTCTATTAGGAGGAAGGTAAAGGATATTAATAATGCTTTGCACTTTCACAGCACCTTTCAACTGAGGATCTCACAGCTTTGCAAACATTCACACTCACAGTGCGCCTGGGAAGAAGGTTAAATATAATTTTATTTATTCGCAGGCATAAATGCACTTTCTGCAGGCTTTAGCTGCCTTTCCCAGAAATCAGGTTGTGTGGGGCAGGCTGCAGGACTGGACTCTGCAGCCTTTTAGCCCTGGTCTCCATTTTCTCACCCCAAATCTCCCTTGGCTTCTCCCTTGCTGCTCTCCGTGCCCAGCTCTCCAGACAGCCCCTGTCCCCCATGGAACTGTGTCCCCTCCCAGCACCTCTGGGGCATATTTAGTCTGAACAGACTGATAGATATTGCTGGGGGCAGATGCACAGACACAGACTCCTTTCCCAGGAAGCCAGCCTGAAAATCCCCAGGTGGATTCCCAGACCACTATCCCAAATCCTTGTCAGTGCGTCCACCCTGAGTGCAGCCCAGTGAGCAAGACTTTAGGGAGTCTGTGTTTGAGATATGATGCATTAGGGAGCAAACCCTCTCTGATAAGTTTTAAAAGATTTTTTTTTTTAATTATAAAAAACAAACCCCTGGTGTTTTATAAATCTGAGAGTTTGGGACAGAGGGGAGGCAAGGGTGAGTTTCACTGGACAATGGGCTCACAGTGCCTGTGCTTCCTGAGCTGCTGGGAAGTGCTGACAGCCCCTTCATTCTGCCCCTTCCGGAGGAGCTTTCTCAGTCAGGCCTGAGTCAGGCACCACTTTGTGCTACCAGCCCTGACGAGGCTTTCCAGGAGAACAATGAGATTTGGGTCTGGAATATCCACAGTTTTGGGGTCTTTATTTTTCTAGGATGGATATAGAGTAGGGGTGGGTCATTTATGGGCTAAATGCTTTATGGGCACTAAGGGGGAATCTTATTTGGAATGCCACCCATGCTGGCACTACAGGCAAGACTGGGGAGGAATGGAGAACCCAGAAATTTCTGGATATGCTACCTTCAAGAAAATTCAGCAGCTGGAGAGTGGGAAGGGTCCTAAGCCATGGAGACAGAGCCAGGAAGGGAGAGGGCAGACCCAGGTGTTATGGGGAATCCAGACTTGTGATATGGCTAAGTGGTCACTTGGCATCTATTTTTGGCAATACTTTATAGGGAGAGAGGGACAGGAGGGTCAGGTACCTTGGAAAATCCTGTGGATCTCATAGGCCACTTCAGATTTCCTTCCCCTTCCCCTGATTTGCTTCACTGAAATCCCTAAGGCCAAGTCCTGCCTGGAAATACCTGTGCTCCCAATCCAGGTGAGACAGATCATCCCAGAACAGTTCCTCCTGCATTCCAGGTTTGGGCCATGGATTCTCCATGCAAAAATTGCTAGGTTTTGCAAGGAGTCTTCCTACTTCAGGAGGAAGAAAGGACCCTGGCCTGGTGGCTGGAATTTAAATTAGCTTTCTTAAATGTGGAAAGCAGACCCAGGTGTCCTGGGGGATGCAGACCTGTGATCAACCCAGGTGGTCCCTTGGGGTCTATTTTGTGGCAGCCACTTTATGGGGAGAGAGGGAGAGGAGGGCACAGGAGCCCAGGGCCTTTCCTGCCCAGGTAAGGCTGTGGGTGGTGGCACTTCCCTGGTGCCTTGGAAAAGTCCCACCATGGGAACAAACCCCAAACCCTCTTCTGCTGCAAGCCAAGGACATCAGTGAAGTCTGGTCAGGTCCGTCTAGCCCTCACACTACCTCCTGCCCCCTCCTGGAGATCCCATTGGGGAGCTGCGGTGGTGTTCAAAGCCAGCTGGAGACCAGAAACCCAGAACGTGGCTTTCTGCAGGGACCAGGGAGCCAAAACCACCTTCAGCTCCTCCTAGAAACATCCAATGGACTGGTTTAAATGGTGACAGCAAACATTTAAGCTGTGGAGCCCATAAGGCGCCTCCCTGGCTCCATGGACACATTCTGAGTGCTCCACACACAGGACACCTCCTCCACACACAGAGGGCAATTCTGACTGCCCCACACAACCAAAGGACATTTCTGACTGGCTCCCTTCCCCACAGAGGACAATTCTGACTGCCCCACACACAGAGGACAATTCTGACTGCCCCCCACACACAATGCAAACCTCCCAGGGTCAGCAGAGAGGAGCTCCAGCTCCTCTCAGCACAAAGCTGTGAAGGCTCTGGGCTCTCGCCTGTCTGTAGCTCTGGGCAGGGATGGTGGGACACAGAATGGAACAGGGCACACTCTGAGGACTCCTGGGGCCTTTTCCAATGGCTCTGCCAACCTCCCATCACATATACCCAGGTCCAGGGACATGTCTGTCACAGCTGAGCACACTGAGGCCTGAAAACCTCACAGCATCACCCATCCTGCAAGGAACTGCTTTTCAACTTATTATCTCTGCTAATTAAAACAATTAATTAACATGTGCCACATATCATGCTCTTTGTCATTCCTGGCCAGTGTTACTGTGACTCTTCCCATTGTTACATGAGACTTCCCAGTCCTTCAGCACGAAACTCTTTCTTCTCCCCTTCAAGACACTATGTGCTCTTCCTTGAGCTAAGGAACCACCACTCCAGGGTCAGAGTTGGAAATCAGTAACTCAAAGTCTCTTCACTAAGAGGAAGCAACTCAGTGAGTGCAGAATGACTTCAAAATCACTTCTATTTTACATTATCAGGCTATTTGATTATTTCACAATTGAAAAATATTATCAAGCTGTCTTTTGCATCCAACTGCATGTACGGTTGGACTCAATGATCTCGGAGGCCTTTCCAACCTGAATGATTCTGTGTTTCTCCGATGTCTACATTGCTGTTAACCTGTTTCACAGATCCCAAATCCAGGCCTGGAACAACACTGGGTTTTGACCTGAAGTCAACTCTAGCCAAGTGAGAAGGGACTGACTGCTGGATTTTGGTGAGAATCTGCTGCAGAGATGGAACAGATTTAGCTTGGGGAGTGTCTAAAAGTAGCTGAGAGCCTGGTTATGAATTGCTGCCTTTATAGAAATACAGATCAGAGGGATCAAACATTTCTGGTTGAACTCCTGTTCTAAATCAGTGATGGGTTAAAGCCCTGTGGCTGAAGCCCACTTATTTCCAGAGTCAGAGAGGATCTGGATGGTGTAGGAATAGCACTAGGATACAGTATTCCTGTTCCTGGAAGCGTCCAAGACCAGGCTGGACAGGGCTTGGAGCAATCTGGGCTAGAGGAGGGTGTCCCTGCCCATGGCAGGGGTGGAACTGGATGGGCTTTAAGGTCCTTCCAACTCAACCAGTCCTAGGACTCTGTGATTTCCAGAGGGGATTTCCTGAGCTGGCCCAGGCAGGCCGTGCTCAGGACTGCTTTGAGCCCTGTGCCCTGTTCTGGTCAGAGGCGGGTGCAGGGAAGGAGCTCCCACAGGGCAGCTCAGAGACCCAGCTCTGCTCCCCACTCAGACTTGGAGTCACTCCCTGCCTGCTCCAAGCCAGAGGCGACAGCCCCCAGTGGTGCCTGTGGCTGCAAAAACATCCCTGAGCCATGCAGCGCTGCCACTTCCTGAGCCACGTCTGCCTCACCCCGTGCAAGCCTCACAAAGACACATTATGAAGAAAAGGAGGAAGTAATGAGAAGATTTTTTTTTTCCTTGTTGTTGCTTTTTTTAATATCAGCAGCAGAAATCCCAATGCACAGCGCACAGAGACTGAAGAATGTGTCCTGAGAATCCCTCCCGGAGCCAGCTCAGAAAAGCAGATGCTCTCCAACCATCAGAGCTGTTCCTGAGCTATGCACGGCTGCAGGCACAGCCAAGGCACAGCTGCAATCCTCTGCACACCTAAAGAACCGCCCAAAACACACCCAGCAGTGGGCAGGAATGTGCCCACAGCACTGCTTGGATTTTACCCCCAGTACAGGGCGTAAAACCAAACCATTAAGAAGTCTGGAGATTGCTTTTGTTGAAAAACACACAAATGCAGAAGTGAAAAACCCCAAACCTCATATCCATGGAGAAAAAGGCCACGCACACATGAGAGAAAAGGGAAGACACACATGCACAGCCATGGCAGTTTTACAGCTTTTAAGTCATCATCAGGAAACAAATTAACTCTTGTTTTAGGAAACAGCCCAAGCACTTCCAAGGCTTTGGGAGGGAGGGCCTGGCACCCCAGCAAAAGTGTGACCGTCCCCCAGCACAGAAACACTCCTTGCACTGCACCCCAGGCAAAACAATAATGGCTCTTTTGCTGGGGGAAAAGGAAGGATAATGGTTACTTAGAAAGTGCTCCAGACAAGCTGTCAGGTTGAATTCAGAGAACTGGAGTCTACTCTGGGACAGCGCTGGCTCGGGGTGATCCCTTGTGAGTTGGGTTTCCTGCCTGCTACAGCTTAAAGACAACGATTCTTTGTTTCCAGTTTTTCTGGTGAAAAAACACACGCCTGCCTCCGAAGAGGGTCAGGGAGAAAGCAGACAAAACACTAACTCTGGAATTTCAAAGGAAAACAATTAAAAAAAAAGAAAGTATAAAAAGCAAAATCCAAGCGCACTGGCTACTGTCTCCCCTGAACTCATAAATCCCTGCTTGACCACGCAGCCAAAACGAAAGGAGACCTAAAAAGCCTCCCCTTTTTCTGCTGCTGAGCTAAAAATGGGATATTTCATCACCACGCACACAAATATCATCGTGAAATGTTTTAGCAAGTACAGACAATTAGGAGGGCACAAAGCTGCAGCTGCTTTTTCTCTGCCACAACTGAAGCTGGAGAGTTTAAAACCTTCGCAGTGAAAAGGGGCCGCACTGACACACTCAGAGGAGAGTTTATTGAATGTGGTCAATATTTTTCACTACAACCTTTTAGATCTGAAAAATGGCCTTTCTAGGGGAAGGGTTTTATGCAGGAATTTGAGTGTTTTCCTGTGGGAACTGTGCTTATGCATCCACATTCACTGTGGTCTCTGCCCCTCTCCCCAGTCCCCCAAAATCTGAACCTGTTACCCCGAATTGTCACTCAATTTGACAAGTGGGAGAAAAGAGTTTTGAGGAGTTCCTACCAGTTTAAAGGGAACAGAGGTTGCAGCCCTGGTGGTGAGAGAAGCGGCTGCACAGACTCATATTTTGTGAGGTACCGGGGGAATCTGAGTGAGAGAGATTTCAATTGATGCTCCAACACCAGGAAAGTCTTTCTTAGGGCCTCACAATGAACATTGGTATAAAGCCCCCGGAAATCACCCTGGATTTCAGTGTTCACTGATTTATTTATCTTCTTAAATGTACCAACAGCCCCAACCAACACACACCTTGTACACAAACATCCTCATTGTTCAGACAAGGACTTCTATAATATGAACATAAATTTGGGATAGCCACAGAATAAACCCTTAAAATTCCCCGCCTCCATCCCTGTTCATGCATTCACATTGAAGTTTCTTCCCTCTTTGAAAGGTACCATATCCCTTTTTCTTGTGCTCTGCTTGAATTTGGGCTGAATTTCTGACACTTTGGGCTGGTTTGTCACTGTTGTCAACCAAATCTGGAAGGCTCAAGAAGGATCCTATCCCTCTCTGCAATTCCCTGACAGGAGCCAGGTGGGGGTTGGGATTTCTCCCAGGAACAACTGCAGGACAAGCGGAAAAACACTCAGACTGTGCCAGAGGAGGCTCAGGTCGGAATTTCTTCACAGAAAGGGTTGCTTAACACTAGAAGGGGCTGCCCAGGGAGGTTTGGAATCCCCATCCCTGGAGGTGTCCAAGGAGCACCTGATGGTGGCACTCAGTGCTCTGGGCTGGATGACAAGGTGGGGTTCAGTCACAGGTTGGACTTGAGGGTCTGGGAGGACTTTTCCAATTTAAATGATTCTGGGATTCTGGATTCTATTGCCTTGGGCTGAGCCCGACCTGTGCTGAATGCAGCCTTTGAACCAAGATCCTGGATGACCTGGAGACAAACAACCCCAGTAACTCCTCTGGTTAATTCTCACCTGTGATGCTGAGCCTTCCTTCACACCCTCTGACACCTCCCTGCACAAACACCCCTGGGATCAGCATGTATTGCAAAGCACCACACATCCCAGCCCAAGCATTCCCACAGGTTGCATGGACACAGGAAACTTCACACATCCTCCAGGATTCTGCTTCATTGGGAGGCCCCAGCTCTGCCCTGTGTTCAGCTCCTGCACAGCATTTTGTTCATGCATTAAACACAAGAATTACACAGACCCTGACACATTAAAAACTTTAAAACTGTGCTGGAGAGAGGCCAGAGAGCTCAGAGCCCTTTGGGGACATGGCCCTTTGGCCTCCCAATGTTGTTGTATGTAAATAAACTTTCCATTTCCCTATGGAAACCTGCTCAATGACACCATTCTGCAGGAGAGCAGTTTAGAGTCTCCCTGGACTGGGGCAGATCTGCAGGCTCAGATTCCTGTCCCTGTCTCCAGTACCCACAGCAGATCACTCATTGGTCCAAACAGTCCCAGAAAATGACCCAGACCATCTCTGCAGTGGGAAGGGGACACACCTCTTTCCATTCAGCCACGAGAGCAGCCTGTTTCATTTCCCAGAAAACTGCTCTTCAGCCAAAAAATACTGGCGATTTTCATTAGAGCAATTTACTCTTCAGAGGCAGCTGAAGACAATTTGTCCCAGTGACACTCAGTCCCATCCTCTGGAGTGCTTATGAGGCTGGGAAGGGGCGAAGCTGAGGCAGCAGGAGTCCTTGGAACAGGACAAGGGTTCTACCTGTCTGTTGTGAGAACACTCAGCTGCCCTGGGCCCCAGCTGTGGGATGTACAGGATCTGCTGTAAAGATTCCCAAGATTTCTGCTGCAGAGATCTGCACTTCAGCTTCCCTAAAGCAGAGCTGCAGCTCCTGTTTGCAGAACTGGCACTGCAGGGAGTGAAAGGGCTGAAAACAGAAAGGAAAAAGGGAGTCAAGTCTGCAGCTGCAGCCAGGGCAGCTCTGCCTGCAGAGCCAGGGCACCAAACCCAGCCCTGGGAAGGCACCAGGACATGGGGCAGGCTCCCTGTGCTCCTGGGGACATCATCCTGGGGGTGGGAGCAGAGCCATGTGCTGCATCTGGAACATCTGCAGCTGTCTGTGCTGCAGATGTTTTTGTTTTTTTTTTGACGAGTGGGTTCTTTTTTTCCAGCCGTGGATGGAACATGTTGTGTAAAGCACAGTGTAAATGTATGCAAAGGGCTCCTGTCTCTCCCTGGAATCTGCACAAGCAGGTTATTTGCACTAGTAATGTGGAAAATTTACAGGAGGAGTGAAGAAAATGGTATTTTTTTCCTATCTTTGGCAGATTTGGTACTATTTCATCACCTGCTTTTCAATCCTCAAGGGAAGGTGGTTAGAAAAACTCATCTGTTTTTATTCACAGGCATAGAGAGGAGAAATATTTACAGGATTGGTAGATTCCAGATGCATCAACATGAAGAAAACTGTTTAATCTTTTGAGAAGTTCAACAATTGTAAAAAACCCATAATTTTTAACCTGAAATTCCTTTTCCAAAAGAATATCATCTTTTGGAGTGAGAATATTATCTTGAAGTGAGCCCTTTAAAAAGGAAACAAGGAAAATCCTGTTTCCTAAAAAAACCCCACCAGACTGAGGAATTCCAAGTCCAGTTTTATGAGCATCCTGAGTTTCTGCTGTGTTATTGGATGAACCACTTCATTCTGCTCCCCGAGTTCCTTATCTGCCAGTCTGTCATGTTCCCTGTCTCTTTTCCTGACATCTTATCTCAGCAGTAACCTCAGTCAGCTGCAGTGGGTTGGAGTGGGGCAGTTTATGCTACACCAACATCCAATGTGGAAGGAATGATGGAATTTATGCCTTATAGGAAGAAATGGGGGAGGAAGAGATGAGATTTCAACATTTCTACGTAGTTCTTAATTTTTATTTGCCTCTCCCCTGGGTGTGCTTGGTCCTTTATTGACACATGATGAAAGTTCCATGTGAAGCTAAGGGCTCCATGCTGACAGCAGTGAACCCAGAGCTCTGTCAGCTGCACTACAGAGACACTCTCGAGGCCACTAAAAATGCAGGGGGAGGGACATTTTCCCCTCAAATTTCTTTCAGCCTGAGTGACTGAAGGCCCCGAGTCACAAAGTGTTTAAAAATTCAGAGGAGTGCAGTCATACAGAGAGATTTTCTCTTTAAGGAAAAAAATCAAAAACCAACAGACTTTTCTTGGCTGTATTTTTAGCAACTGCCTGGCCTGAGACAGAATGAGCAGAGGTTTGGGTGTAAGGGGGAATTGTAAAGGAGCACATCCCTACTTTATTCACACAGGGGCAAGCCCAGCTGGGATGAACTTTAACTAGATGATGTTAAATGTCAAAGCAGTAGTCAGAGCAAAGCCTGAGTGGCTCTGTCCCTGTAATGCCCCTGTTTTATCAACTGATGATGCCTCAGAGGAGAGAACACCGTGCTGGGAAGCTCTAGTGGGCATTTACGTGCTGGACAAAAGGACCTGCTGCAGGAAGCAGCCCTGATCTCGTGTCCAGGTCCGAGGCAGATGTTGGGGATGAAATGCAAGGGGAAAGGAGGGCCCTGAGGGCAGCACAGAGAGGAGGCTTCTCCATGCAGGAGCTGGTTAAATGTAGGGTCTGTTTGCTGCAGTCCCTCAGAGGAATGGAAGGTTTTGTCTCACCAGCTCCTTCAATAAAAGACCTTCTGTCTTTCCTCACTGTTCTTTTAAATCCGATCCTGTGGCTTGTCCATGAGGCCATGTTCTCCTCAAGAGCAGAGAGGTGTTTGTACCTCACAGTTCATGTGTGACAGTGAGGGGACTGGCAAAGGGACAGACTGGCTCCAGTCTGGAGTGGAGGAGATGGTGAGCAGGAGATTTCTCTGGCTCCAGTCATGTGGGCAGGTGATTTCACCCCTTCCTAGAAACTTCTCAAAGGAGGAGCTGAACAGAGCACAGGGAACAAACCCAATGTTCCTGCAGTAGCACAGGGAAAGGAAAACCCCATTTAAGGATCCTGTCCCTCCACACTGGGTTACACACTCTACACAGGAGTTACAGAGTACAGAACAGATTTTTGCTCCTTATCACACTACTTGGCCTTTATCAATTCAACCTCCCTATGTAGGTAAGGGATGTGCTTCATCCTGTCCCTCCCCATGGCCATGCACTGGAACCAGATGATCCTTAAGGTCCTTTCCAACCCAAACCATTCTGGGATTCTGTAATCACACCCATCACACCAATGCTCACTTATCCTGACTGAGAGTCCAGTTTGTCAATGCAAATAAGAACAAGGAGCAGAGCTGGATTTGCAGAGGAAAACCTGAAACACCTGACTGAAGGACACATAACTCCAAAGCCTGAAGGAGCCTTGAGAGGGTTATTAAATTTTAAACTTCAAGGTTTCTAAGCTATAGCTACTTGGCCATAATTTCTACTAGATTAAAAAAAATAAATAAATTGTGTTATTTGAAACAAAAGAGAAAATCTAACTATTCCAAAGTGTCAAAAAGATACATTTGGTCTTCCTTGCTGGTTGAAATGAGCTACAGATCCATGGATGGGTTTGGAATACCTGAGTGGCCTTTACAATAGTGAAATTTATTGTGAGAAGATTTTATCCTTTCAAATGTGAGCTCAGAGAGAAACAGTGTTGGTGTAAGATTCCAAACTGTTCACATCGGGAACAGTAAATGTGCCACCAGTTCACCAGCTCAGCAAAACACAAGTGTGACAGTGACACACTTGATGCCATGGTGCTGGCTGGAAAAGCAGAGATGGCATTTCCAGCCTGGGTAGGGTTGCACAGTGATAATTATTCCTTTTTAACCATGCCGTGAATGCAGAGTGGAGCAGAACATTTTCATGCCAAGGATATTATTACCTCTACTTTTAACCCAGTCAAACCCAGGACATTTATATGCAAAACACTGACCTTCTTTGGTTGCAAGACGTGAGGAATCTGTGTGGGATGGAGTGTTGTAGACCAGCAGTGAGCTACCTGCAAGGCAAAGAAAAGGAGTTAGAGCAGTCTGGGCACACTGCCACCGGGAACCATGAGGCAGGTAGGAAATGTTGTTAATGGCATGAAAAAACTCTAATTTTACTGCTAATTAGGCACACAGTTTCTGTGAAATTCATCTAAAAGCTTGGTAGCTGCAGATCACACGTGCTGCTGTTTCCTCACTTGCAAAAAATAAAGATATTTGTCTCCTCCACCGAGTGCCTTGATGTCCCTCATTGAAAACCGATCTTAAAGGGTGAGGTTGTACAGGTACAGAATCTATCCCAGTTCACCCTCCAGAAATGCCTGTGGCACAGACTGTGTGACACGATAAGGAAGAAGCTTTTCTCTCTCTGGCTGTGATAGAGAAATTTCCTGCTTGAGGAACAGGCAGGAGAAAAGAAAGAAAAGACACAAACTGCACTGTCAGGACCTGGCCAATTTTAGAGTGTCACATGTTTGGTTTGGGGCCAGCAGCTGCACAGCTCTCACTGGGATTCCAATATCTCCCATGCTCTGGGGAATTTGGGCGCAGCTCTCTTGGATCACAGAGGCCTTTCCATCCAGCCCCATGTGACACACAAGTGCAGCACAGAAAGAACTCGTTGGAAAGGTTTCTGTTCTGTGCAGTCTGTGGGGGAAATGTTCCTTTCTAGGCATTTCCCTCTGGTTCTCCTGCAAACCCTCCTGGAAATGGAGGAGGAGATCCTGGGAGTTCAGAGAAGCCAGCATGAAATACACATTTCATGGCTATCCGGTTAAGTGTGCTCACATCATCCCCTGGGCTCACCTTCCCTGCAGCTCCTTGGAGCAGCCTGTGCTGGGTCAGTGACACCCCTGACAACGCAGAGGATCCTGTTTGTCCTGATGGTGCGGCCAGAGCAGCAGCAGTCCTGCCCTGAGAGTGCTTTTACAGCTCTCCAGATCCCCTCGAAAAATGGGATCCTGCCCTGAGCATCCCCAGGCCTCTCTCTGCAGGTACTACAGCACCAGCTGAGCAGGATCTTGTGGCTGAGCCCTGCAGTCCCACGTTCCTCTGGTGCACATCATCCCAAATGAGCTCAGCTGCCCCTCAGAGTCACACTGTCTCTCTTTCCTGAGGGAGCTGAGGTTTAGGCAGTTCTCTGCCAGATTTGAGAGCCATTGCAGGTGCTGGATCCTGCTGGCCCTCTGCCCTCTGCTGCAGTGGATTTCTGTCCTTCCCCAAATGCTAAGCTGGAGAGTGCACAAGCCAGCAAGGACACAAAGGCAGGAGGTGTTGAGAAACAAAGCTGCTCCCAGGGAGGGGAGGATGGATGGTACCAGGTGCTGCAAGTCAGGGGATGTTTCCAAAGCCCCGGATGGATGGTGAACGAGGAGGTAAAGAGTTCAGAGGGATCCCAAGGGCACCCTGGCTCTGAAAGTTGCCAATAGCCCAAGAGATTGGCTGAAATATTTAGAGAGATTGGCTGCGGGAGGAATTGAAACAACTCTGTCCACCTAACTCACGTTTTCATCAGATGGTTTCTGGCTTTGGCATTTCTTTCTTGAGTATCTGTGGGGAAACTCCTGTCCACCACTCTCTCCTTTAAGGTTATTTAAAGCAATCCTTAGTGCAACGCCCAGCCCAGCTTCCCCCTGCCAGACAGGGAAGTGCTGGGGAATTCAGAAACGTGGTTTTCTATGACTAAATGGGCTGCAAATGAGTGGCTGAGGCGGTGGGGGTGGGGTGATGAATAGCACTGAGCTAGCAGGGTCAACCTATAGCTACTTTAGGCTAAAAATGCAGCCCAAGCCACTGGAAAGGACCGGCGCCTCCCCCGGTTTAATTGCTCAAAGTTCTCACCTTTGCCCGGCAGTCTGAGGTTTCTGGTGAGAACACCACAGAGAGGGAAATGTGTTTCCTATTAAGGGTTTCAATGGAGGAGGGAAAGGGAGAAAGGCAGAGACTCAGATCAGGACAGAGGAAAGCAGACAGACAGACAGACGCAAGCCAGGCTGCTCCTCCCTCTCTCCTTCGGGGGCAGAGCTTTGGCTGTGATGAATTTTCGTTTTTGTTCCTATTCCCCCTCCCTGGGTCAGCTACACCGTGGATGGATCAGCTCTCTCTGGTGTGGTTAATGCAGTGAGGGCTGTTGTCCCATAATTAATGTTTAAACACCTTATGGCAACCCCCACCCTTCCCTTTCTTTTATTCCCTTGCATTCATTACAAAAAGATGGGCAGAAAACCAGGAGAGTTTGTTTTCTCATAAAACCCTTCCCTCTCACAAGGCAGCTCATCCTTCAGAGGGGCAGGAACATCTTGTTTCCACAGTCTCAGGGTCTATTTAATTTGAAAGTCTTTTTCACCCTCACCTTCCCCAGGCCCTGTGGCCCTCCCTGCATGGCTCGTGCTGGAATCCAGGTCCTGCTGCATTTGGCAGGATGGTTTTGTTGGGCATTAACACATGGCTCAAGAACACTGAGCAGTTTTCTGCTTCTCACCACAGCCTCATTCTTTCCCCTTCAGGCTCTTGCCGTTTGTGCACACCCCACACCCTGGCCCCCACCACCAGGGAGGGAAAGGATGGAGGTGTCAGCTCAGCTTCTTTTGATCTTCATCCCAAACACAGCATGGATGCATCCAAAACTCCCTTCCTGCTGCCCAACAGCTGCCTGGAAAGGATTCCCCAGGCAGAACGTGCTTGAGAAAGCTCAGTCTGGAGCCCCAAGGTGTGTGGGGGTAGACAAAAAGCAGTGAATCAAGGCATGGCTTCATGATAGAAGAAACATGCAAAGCAAGATGATTGTTTGAGGAGGTGGACGGAGAGATCCCTGGAAAAGCCACTGGGGTGTTTGGGGAGGCTCCAAAGGACAGAGAGTGCTGCAGGACTGGGCTCTGCACTCTGAAATCTCCTGAGGATCAGAGATGCCAGAATTCCTGCCAGCTTCCATGGCTTGTGGCAACAGGAAACAACTGCACCATTCTGATCCAGGCCTAAGCTGAAGACTAAAGATGCTGTGGGATGGGTTTGGGTTACTCTCGACTGCATTACACAGCTCACCTTGAACCTTCCATTGCTAAAACTGAGATTGAGCTTTTGTTGAGGTCATGCAGAGGTTGCTGGGGTTTTTTTTAAGTTTGGACTCATATGTGCCAAAATAATGTATTTCATAGGCAGCTTAAGGAAGTTTTCACCCTGATCAGGAGTGTAGAATGCTGAAAATCTTTTGGGAAAGCTCATTTTCAGGGGGTCTCCTTGTCAGGTAAGCAAACACCTCAGAAAGTTCAGATCAGCTTTGTTTCTTGGAAAACAAACCCTGAAGTGGAAGATACATGAATCATCACATATCCAGCTTAACATCCTGAGAACACAAACACCTTTAGAGAGCCTGGGTAGAGGCAATCCAGCCTGTAGGTCTGAAAATCCTCCAAATTCTCCTGTGCTTGTGGCCATCACCTATTCCCCTCCCTAAGCAGGAGCAGAGCTGAATATCTGTAGGACAAACACCCTTCCAAAAAGGGAAAACTCATGAAAATAAAAACTCATGTCCCCATGGAACTGAGCTCCAGGCTCGGCACTGAACATCCGCTGGAAGCTGGTCTGGAAAAGCCATCAGCTCCTCTGGAAGGCATTACTCCATGAGGGAGACACCCAGCACTGCCCAGAGCAGCCTGTCCTTGGGCTGGGAGCAGCTACAGGGAAGGAGGAATGCTCTGCCCTGCTCCAGCAGACAGGAGCTGCTCTAATGTGCACGGCACTCACAGTATGTCTGGGGCTCAGCACATACAGATTCATCATCGTAAAGCTGGGGATGGACTGGGATTGAATTCCCTGTGAAAAAGGAGTGCGTAATCTGCCTGAATCCAGCAAAGTTCCTCAGGTTTTGCACTGGCTTAGTAGCACAGAAATCACTGCAAGCACTGCCCTGCCAGGACAGGATAGTTGGATGATCATTATTGCAGCAGCACTTAAATACTGCAGCTGCACCAGGGCTCCAGTGCTTGGCTGTGGAGGTGTGAGGCACAGTTCCTGCCCCACAGATCCACCATTCCAGTGGAGAGGCCCAAAACTCCAAAGGCAAGCTGTGACCCAGGGACTGCTGTCCTGAATGTCAGTGTGCCTTGGTGCTTCCTTGCTGGACATGGTGACAAGTGTGACCAGACTTGAGTATCCAAAGGTAGGTGGGATCAAGCAGGAAGTTGCTCCTGAGCAAATAGGCAGCAGCAGATGGCAAATGTGGCCACTGAACACAGGTTTTTGAGCTTGTGCCATGAGATCAACAATGCAATTCCCCTGATACTGTCTTTGAACAGCCCAAACAATGGGACACGAACACTGGGGATGATCCTGGAGATGCCACCTAGAGAATTTCACTCCTCTGCCATGCTTTCCAAATCCAGCCTACTCCTGTGCTTTGAACCCATACAGCTCTATCTCTCTGTCAATTCTCAAGCCTTATCAATAAGACGATTCGAGTGTCTCGCTTGTGTGTTTATCTTGTGGGAATTTAGAAGCGTTTCCGGTTACAAAGTGCCTGATTTCCCCAACCCCAGTCAGCAGGCTTGGCCAAAACACTGCTGGCTGCACAAAATGACCTTCCCATTTCCAAGGAAAGTGTAATTCCACAGGCAAACCTTTGAAAGCTTCCTGTGGACCAGCAGCTCTTTGCTGATGAAACAGAATTAAATTTGCCAATGGTTTTGGATGGGAAATTATTTTATTGTCCAACCACGAGGGATAAAAACTGTTCAAATCCAACAGTTTGGTTTTCTGTTGTGAATCATTTCCTTGGCTCGACTTCTCAAGAAAAATAAAGGTGGGGCTTTCAGAGGCACCCATCTGTGATCTAACTCATGTGCCACTGGAATCTGTGAAACTCCCACTGATTTTAGGCAGAGAGAGATCAACTTTGAAGAAACACCCTAAATTCTGTATCTCTGCTTCTCTGGCCAGAGGAGACATCTTCAGCTGCCTTTTCATGACAATTGTATTTTCTAATGGAGAAAATACATTTTTGCCTTTCTCTGCCTGCACTTCCACCTTGATTTGTGGCAACTTCTGATTTTTGAGTGCTTAAATAATGATACTCCTATAAAAGCTGTTTCACTTGGAGAAACAGCAAAACATGTGGGGCCCAGCTCCAGTTCCCTGGCTCATTACAGCACCATTACCTTTAGCACACCTTTGTGGGGAAAGGAAATGCTTTTAGCTCCATTTGTAGGTGAAGAGGAGACATTTGGTTGCTGTTGATGTGATCATGATTGCACAGAAGTCTTGGAAAAGCTGCAATCTAAGACTCCCAGCATCAACTGCATTGCCACCCCTAAGGTGATCATTCCTGTTTGGGTGCTGGGATAATGCTTTTCCAGACTGCTCACAGCTCCTGTGTTTGGGGCTTAATAGAGCAAAAAGGAGAATTGGATCCATCCCATACTGAAGTGTGGGATAGAAAGGAGCAATAAAGAGCTTCCACAACCTTTTTCTCAGAGTCCTGGGTCATTTTCACAACATCTGCTCCAGAACATTTATCTATGGGAATCACTCTTGGGTTTTCAACTTTCTCCAAAAAACATGGGCCTGCAGAAACACAGAAAATTTCCAGCCCTGGCCAGCTGTGGGTCCTGTTTATGGGGAGGGCACAGCCTTCTAACTGTAAAGCTATGGAATCATTTGCCTGAGACAAATCAGTTAATGTCAGGTTTAATCTCCATAGCAAATATGTGGGTTTTTTATCACATACCCACAGATGTTGTTATCTGTAAGGCTTATCTAATCTCCTTCAGAGCCCTGCTCAGTTCTTTACCTCCCTGATAGCACCAGTAGCTCCATCTGTGTTCATCTGAACTTTCCAACCCAATTTTATTCCTTGTTTCCCTGCTTGTTCTCTCTGCTTGCCTTTCTCTGTTCATTTCCCTCCCCATCGCTGCAGGAAGAGCCCTGGGAGTTCCACACCGGGGCAGTTTATCCCGGTGGCGTGTCAGGAGGGGCCAGGGCAATACTCACTTTCCCTGAGGTAACTGAGGTGAGACAGCAGAATTTCTGTGTTGTAGGGGGAGGTGGTGCGCAGGAAGTCGTCCTTGTTCATTTTGCAGAGCTCTTTGCCATCCATGTTCTGGAAGATGGTGGTGTCAATCTCCATCAAGCCATACTCCTTGATAGCCCACTCCAGCCACTGGCGCACGTGCTCCTGGGTCCAGAGGGTGGGATCTGGCAGGAGAGAACAGAGGCTGGGCACACACACACCTGCAGACTCCCTGCAGCCCTGTCAGAGCATCAGCCATTGTTTCCACAAGCAGATGTATTGAATTTACTGGTGCTGCTTTGCCAGGGTGATCAAGCACCGTGGTGGAACAGGCTCAGGATGGATAACCTGGCCTGGTCAGTTCTGGTGTCCCCCACCTGCCCAAACCTCCCTCCTCTGCTTGGGAACAACACTGGTGACATTTGACTCTTCTCTATCTGCTTCCCAAAGGAAGCTGATCCCTTTGAGAGAGTTCCTGTCCCAGCTGTGGCTCTACCAGGCTGTGCAGTGACATCAGGGCTGTGCATGCCCCACCATGGGCATTGGGGAGCCCACAGCTGGCACGAGAAACCCTGAGCATGGGAGTGCTCATGCTCAGCAAAGGGACTCAGAAAATGTATAAAATAAAATAAAAAATAAAATAAAATAAAATAAAATAAAATAAAATAAAATAAAATAAAATAAAATAAAATAAA